>CM017562.1:45112930-45285430 GCA_007844125.1 Sinonovacula constricta
TAGTAGTAGTACTAGTACCAGTGATAGTAGCTGTTTCTGTTTGGTCGTAATAAAATAAGAAATGTGGAAGGACTTTATTTAGGAAGAGAAATCATTGAAGATAACACTGTGAAGGGAAATATAAAGACAGACCAATCTATTTCAATTGCCATTTTAATAGCACTGATCAAATGCTATGATTCGTACAAGATGTGAGGTTTAAAACCAATAAATATAAATACACTGTATAACAATTTGCAGTCTTTCGAAGAATTTATTATTCCATTATTTAATGTTCAACTAATAGAGATACAAATATTAATGTGTAAATCAAACATAATGAAGGTTAAATATAATAAATAAATTAATAGTACATGACTAGTAATGAAGCACCATTACATGCAGAAACAATATCTAAGTTTATTTCATTTCGGGCCATTTCAAAGCACGTCGAAGAGATGTTTAACGAAGTCGGTTAAATGTTTCTTTGACGTCGGACGGCAAGAGGAATGTACGTTAAGCCCCGGAAGCTATACGAACTATGCACGTAAACGTTACGCATTGCGAATGACCTCGACGTCGTAAACATTTTATATGAAGGCCATAAACGTAGATTGTTTACGCCGTTGCATTCATATGTCAAACCATCTTCTTAATAACACTAAGACTAGTTTGCCTAGTTTTAATAGTATTATAAGACTATTGTTTGTTTGCAGTTTAAACTCCCAAACATAAAAAAACCCATTTTTTTTTTCTATTTCTCATTTGCTTGTAATGTCAAATAAGAAAATGTCCGCCTTCGAATAAGCTTGATGGGTTTCTGACACCAGAGCTGTACTGGAAATCATGATCATGTGTCGACGTGGCTTCCAATCAACTGCGAAGAAATGTGACGTCATTTTGACGTAACAGTTACGACATCGTGTATACGTCTCGATATATACGCACATTGGGGGTATGCAGGTTTACATATATTATTTATTGTTTCCGTTCATTTAACAATAAACCCACTAGACTCGAAACAGCTGCGAATGTCATGAGCACTCTTCGATCGTTTAACTTCGTTCACATTATCGAGAAATATCGTTGTCTCGACTCCTCGAATACTAATCTGAGACATGAGACGCTTACATTCATGGATATGCACAATAATTGTCCCGGGTAATTTGTTGTTGGACTGGACTTCTTGCGAAATAGTAGCGTTCTGGCCATCTGTCTGCGGTGACAGAATGTCACTTTGACTATTTGGAAGATCGTTTGAAGGATACCACTCAGGATCACCCATATGCTGCTCCGTATTGAAGCCATCCTGTGACGACACTTCCGGGTTCTTTTCCAATTTTCGAGAATGTCCGTGACTTGAACTGCCGTCGCTTCTGTCGTCGGAAATGTCCAAGTTAAACATTCCGAAACGGCGGAAAAGTACTAGTTTGATTCTTCGGCGGAAGTCGCGGTTAGATACCATTATGACGACAGGATTCACGAAGCCGTTTAGAAGAGCGACACACATGACGACAAACTCTAAGATGTAGGGCATCGATTTTTCGTCACGACCCAATTTTCGCTCCTGTGATCATCCAGATGTGAGCTCCGAGGTAAGGTACCCAGCAGACGAGGAAGCTTCCTGAAACAGACAAAATAAAGCGTTGTGGTGAGCTTTTTTAAAACAAGAAAATCCGGTTTTCTAATATAAATATATACGGTAAATGGGGTAATTACTGATTTAGTATTCTGGGAATAAGTCGACAAAATGCGTTTACACACTGTAGCAGAGTTGGAAGCAAAGGCGGTTGTGGAACTTGATTGTTGCAGTCTGGTGATGTTAAGATTGATGATTGATGAAACAATTCCTTAGGTTTTGTTTACGAGGGATTGAAAAATATAGCATAAATTTGAACAATCTGCGGATGAATTGTTAATAAAGCGTGACTGAAATGAAATGATTCCTTTTCATCGCCATGATTTATTTTCCTTTCTATCTATCAAACCAGCTAACACCAGCCCCGTCATTCAAACAAATAGTTGAAACAGTTTATTACATATTTACCGCATAATAAACATATGAATGAACATATATCAACGAGCTCACTTGATTTGCTTAGTGTAAGCGAGTCGCCTTTCGCCCAAGGACAGTGTTAAAATGATAATTGTACACATGTACATTCTTATCTTAATATATTTACAAATTAACACTTGTGGTGTAATTAACAGCTGGAATTTTCTTTTATTTTCATATAACGTTGCGGTAAGTTCTAAATATTAGCAAGAGCTTTTGTTTCTGTATTTAGCTCTAAAAATTACTGACGGCAGCACATTGTTAATAGGCTTCTAAAGTGTTCAATAATTTTTTAAAACGTTAATAACAATAATGCATTGTTAATTGATGTAGAGTCTCTTAACTAATGAGCCTGATAAGTAATTGCGGTCGCGTTCAGTGTCTAAAGGAAATCACTTTATCGAAATAAGTATTGTACATAAATAATATCACGCGGCAATTTATATTGAAGTGTACTGGGAAGAGTGCTGAGCACAAGTTCGCGGATTTAAACCTAGGGCGAGTCAATAATAAAACCTTTTAAATAGATAGTACCTTTATCCCCCCCCCCCCTGTTCCCGCCCAGGTAGTAATGAGGATTCCAAGATTGTTTTATATATTTGCGATAGTTATCCCAACTGTATAACCTATAATAACTAGTGTCAATGACAATATGTAAGACAGTATTGTATATGCTTTCAGTAAGCAAGATATGTTCGGTGGAATTTGAACATTAAATCGAAACTCGTTATTTAATAGGAAAGTCCTTGATGTACAAAACTATTGCGGACAGTCCTTGCCACAGGTGCTAAACTTCTAAATGACTGAGTATGAACGCACACTGGACGATGTGGTCAATGACGTTGTTGGTCAACGTAAATGTGACAGATTTATAGGAAATAACCATACATGTCTACTGACCGAATTACTTTCGTTTTTTTTTGACGAAGTTTTCTGTTTACATATATCACCAATCGTAAAAACGGATTTGTTTTGCTGTTGCTGTTCATCTTTGTACGCAACGCATCCTTCTCTATTTAAGCCACTTCCAGCTATTTATGAACAAGACATATACACAGATTATATAACATATACCCATTGAAATTATGTTATTTTTAATTAAATAATTGCATTTGATACCATATTTCTCAGTATTCAAAAGAAACAATAAAGCGAGCGATTTTTAATACTCGAAACATTTATGACAAATTTTCTTCATTGTCTAGGTTTTATTGAAAATGGCATTATTATCCTAACCTTTTCTCCTAGTTTCTATCTAGATACCAAGTCAGGTGGATGACAATCCTGAAACTTGCGAATGATTGCAAACACATTTATTAAAACAACATTTCTTGCTTTCTGACGACTAATTAATTATATTCGGAATCTGCGACACTGGACAGTGCAAAACGAACGACTGTACACTATGAGTGTATACTATGAGTGTAAAAATATTACTGTTACCGACTAAATAAAACAAAATTAAAACAAACTTTGATTTGGTTTTGGATCTAATATATGGACGTTATTATAGTTATATAAGCGACATCCAGCTAAGATGGATGTAGAAAAACCTTAACAAATATCAGGGTATAAGCACAGCCGTCAGTATGTTATGCACATATTAAACAATAACATATTGACATCAAGAAAGACGATTAGATCAACAATCGTGTACATTTATGCTTGTCCCCTTTTAAAATGAAAATGCCAGTAATAGTCTGAGCATTACTTGGACTCAGTTTTAGAAAAAACACACCAATGTTAAACATTTTATTTGATGCCAATTCCACAATTATTAATAGACCGCTTGATGTACCCCATGATAAAAGTTAAATAAATATTAATAATCATTTATATCGTTAAACCAGATTAAAACAAGGCTCTGTGTTTTCTTGTCGTCATCATAATGTATAATCTTATTTATCGATAAGCCTGATAAGCACAAACGATCAGGCTTGCACTAATATTGTAGATCCAAATCAGCCAACGCCCTCTGTTAGCTGTCTGATCTGGCTTTAAACGTTTTGCTGCTTTGTTACTTTGTATAGCTCTGGTAACCTTTGCATGCAGCTGTAAGCTAACTATTTATAACTAAGTTTGGGTAAATTAAATCGACACATGATAATGGTCAAAGCAGCTAGTCTTCTATCGTCGTATTTAGCAAACGGAGAAAGCGTATTCAGACAACGTGCTTAATTAAGCGTTATTTTTTATAAATGTGTCATCCAGACTGGTGGTTTAACGTTGGTGTTAATAATCATGACAAGAGTAGGGCGGAACAATTAATAGTGAAGCAACTAATGGAGAGAACTGGTCCTAGAAAAAATGGGGCAGTGAATAGGTCACAAGATTGCCTGACTTATTTTCAGTGGGTCAGTAGGCCAGCCAAGAGGCATCAAGAAAGAAGGGCTCTGTTTTAAAAATTTACTTTACCTTTCATATATGTACAGGAGGCAATTGCGGTAAAAAGGTCAAAACATAAAACCAATTTTCACTTGTAGTAGGTTTAATAATTACCCTCTAATACTTTCATAACTTAGGGCGGGAAGTGGGTGGGGGTAGCGGTGGGAGGTTCAATCATGTTGGTATTGTGTATGTTTAAGTTTATGAAATAATACTCAATTTTGTGTTTCGAATCTTTGGAAAAAAATGCATTGTAGATGTGTTATTAACGACCAATTTATTTGGAAACAAATTGCTCTCTGAGCTTGTATATTAATTCTTTTGCTTAATCTGAGAAAAAAATGCATAATGGATAATGGATATTCATCTATTTTGCTATGCAAAAAGACAAGTAATATTTTTCAATTTGTGAAATCACTCGTTGTTTAAAGTACATGATGAATGTGGCTTTCATCTGTGAACTATAAACACTCAATGCGCATGACACGCCTCTTGGTTCTAAACCAACAGAATTATAGAATTGACCTCTGTTCATTTTGCTTTTAACATTTTTGGTTTTGTTTGCATGGTTATACAGTATTTTAAAGTTTTCTTTTTAAAAAAGAATAATTTGTTTTTGATATATGCACAAAACATAAAATATGTCAAAACTACACAAGTAACATGCTCTATAACCATGGCTCATACGTATTTATTTTTATTAACTTTTGGCTGAATATTAAGCGCAAAAAATCAATAACTATTTAGGCGCACGTGTATTTCAAACACATGCTCTCTGTCACACTATGGACACGTGAACACAACTGACAGTGACATACTAACATATAATATGACATGGTCATTGTCTACTTTTAACCATACTAGTTATCAGTATGAACACATTTAAACAATTAACATCAGCCTTAATCTGTCATTTATCTATATTGTTATCATTTACGATAAATTCGCCCATAATATCCAATGTCCAGATGTCGGTCGTTTGTCTATATGTGGTGTTCTTGTATTGAAAGTCAATTTTCGATTAGTTCAAGCTTAGCATGCTTAATGTTCAATTGTCAGGGAAACACACTCCTAAATTTTCCTTTGAAAATGATACCCAATCTGTCATTCGACAGGTTGTAAGTTATTCATCTATCACACGGAACGGTATAGATCTTAATTTGTCAAAAGGTCAATAGATTATGAACATTTATTTACATGCTTTAGTCTTTGTTATATCTTAATCGTATCAACGAGTAGCTCCCTCCAACCCTGTGTTCCTAAAATGTTCATCAATTGTCCAGTTTACATGATTAAATTCACATTATTTCTTAAATTACATGTGTTCTTTACAGGTTTTGAGGTTTTTGATTTATTTTCTTGCTAAACCATCTTCAATTTTGGATACATTGAACTTACTTATTTCTCGCTGTAAAAGAAATGATAGGTTTGTCCGTTTCTCTATTCAGCTAAGATAATAACAAAACAAAACAAATTATATTATTTTAGTATTATTCCGTGTCATTTTGCATTTAAAATTGAGTTTAATTAAAACATATTAAATGATGTGTTTGCTTTTCGAAAGTTTTAAAGACTCACAGATATAGTTTCTACAATGAAACCAAACGAAGGAGAAAAAAAAGATCAATGACACATACAATTTGTTACAAAAAGAAAGAAGAAAGAAAATAAGAAACTAAAAAGAAATTAGAAACGTCAGAACAAGATGTGAATAATCAGCCAGATATGTATGTGTACATTAGGCGGGGAATATTTATGGTAAGGTGTGCCTAAGAAACATCACAGCCTTTAACATTTTTACATTCGAATGAAATGCCAAAGACCTGTTTTAGCACTGATTATGTAATGGTGTGTGTTAATTTATCAGCCCACATTTGTCAGCAAGTAAGATAGCGGGGAAAAATGCCTTGTGCAGGTAGTTGCAGATAATCATATAGCAAGGTTTCGTAAACATTTTGAACTAAACGCGCACGTTGATGCAATTTAGTGGATTTTGCGCCTAGATATCACAATATAGTTCAGTAAAACAACCAGATATGGTTTGATAAACAAAAACTGTTGACGAAACGAATGCATAACATGCGATTCGGGTGCGCTGAGTGCAAATGCACTCACAGCTTACCACAATGCCACATTGCATTACTTTGGAGTAGAAAGAAATAAGAAAAGGAAAAAATAAAACGTGTATCTTAGTGTATAAGAATCCATTTTTATCAAAGAAAAAATATCAAAATAAAATACACAAAGCAAATGAATATAAGGTGACAAACTAAACCTACCAGTTCCTGCAAAAACCAGTCGTAAGGCATTTAACTTCTGTTTTAATTTGCTCATCTTTGGCTGCTGTATATTGGATGTTGACGATGATGTTACACTGGATGCGATACTGGAATTCGAGCCACTGGAGGATTTACGCTCCTCTATGGACAGAGACTGCCTTCTGGCAATTGAAATAATGTTCCCACAACAGAATATATCCACACAGAGGGGAAGTCCAAACCCGAACACTATCAGCACAATGGTGAACGAAAGCGAATGTTTCATATTCAGTCCACAGATTGGAATTGCGTCCGCTTGATAGATATATTCACCCCAACCCACCAACGGGGCTGCAGCAAAGACAATACAGAACAACCAAGTCGCGGCGATAGCCATTAACTTTCTAGAAGTTGTAGCTTTGATAGGATATCTCATGGGGTTAGAAATGATGAGAAACCTGTCCAGAGACAGCGCAGATAGAGAGTAGAATGATGCAAGAATCATCAGAATCCAAATATATGCCGCCGATTGGCAAAAAAAGTTCGATTGCATAGCCATGTCTGGAAACAGCCGGGTAACGATCCAGACAGGAATCACAATAATGCTTCCTAGTAAATGAGCCACTGCTAGACTAATAAAAAATACTTTAGTGTTCGATACAATAGATTTTGTCTTACAGGCAATGTAGATCATAAACAAATTAACCGCTGTAGTGAGGAATGAAAGCGTTGCCAATGACATTAACTTAATAAAAAGTCCAGGAAACCAACTTATTCCCATTTGTTGAAGTTTCAGCTCTTCACAATCATCGCAAGGTAGCATGGTGTTTACCGTTTGGTTACTCATCTTGTTATGAACTCTTCTGTTCAGGTGTCGCCGAAATCTAGTTGTCTTAACAACTCACATGGTCCATCAATCAACGGCAATGTAACTGTCCTACTACGCAAAGCGTTCTATTGTCGTAACGATGTTACTAAAAATAACTTTTGCGCGTGGAAAATGTACTCCAGTCTAACTTTATTACATTTGGCAAAATGAAAGTGAAGGATGCATGTGTAGACAAATTTGCAGCACAGAATGTCAAAACGCCGGGTTTGATAAGATTAAATTGCAAATCTATTGCAGCTACGCTAACCTTAGAGTTTCACCTTATAGTGTTTATCAGTAGACTTATCTTAAGACAATATTTACCTTTGATTTCACCTTGTATTCAATACGTCTATTTAAGATCATTTGTCCCTTCTATCAAGTGTACACTCATTGTTCTTACAAATTTCTACACAATTGATTTCACTTTGTTCCTTCCGTTTAATAACTTGCTTGATAATTTATACAATTTATCCATTATAATTCAATGGTCACCTCTTTTTTTTTTACTTTAATTGACTAACAACTAAGCATTTTCTTCATCTATAACAAACCATTTAATGTTCACGGTGTTACTCAACTTTCATTACCAAGAGAAAATTGATCTTTTTCATCATAAACGCCTTGAGTACTTGTTTCTTATTTACTCGGCATATGACCGTAACAATTACGTATTGTTTATTGTCATTATTGAATGATTGACAGCAAGGTTATTTCTGCGTGTCACTAAACACAATTCTTTACTCCCCGGATTGTCATCGGTTGATAGGAGATCACTAATTGACAGGCTGACACCATTAGGACTAAAATAGAAAGTTATCACAGCCTGCGTGATATAAGGACAAGGTGATCTTCGCGAAGTGTCCAGAAAAAAACTGACTGGTAAAGAGATATTGTTATAAATAGGTCACGCGATAAAATGAACGTTCTGGAATGTGATGAGGCAATTAACTGAATAGTTGTTATGATAGACACACTTTTCTCGCCATTTTGCTTTTGAACGAGTTTTTGTTTCTGTTTGATTCAAACAACTGAAAAATAAATGCAAAAGCTATTGTCCTTTTTGTTTGCTCACACCACTATTACTCAATAGTCTAATTTAAGATAAGTTGCATTGTCCGTTTATATATTATTGTTTTTTTTCTACTATTTAGAATTTTGACAAAAAAATAATGCCTGTCATTGTTTCTAAAATTGATATGAAAAAATCAATGTCAGATAACACAATATAAAAGCACTGTAATAAATAACAAATTATCCGTTCTTAAAGTCCACTTCACCGCACACCAGGCTGACGAGAGCAGTTATTACAGTAGTTGTAGCATCTCAGTACGATCTATTCAAATCTTGTTGTCATAGGCTATAGAGCTTTAAGATGCCAGACAAACGACTGAAAATAATGGATACAGACGACTTACAGTTTTGTTTATTTATACATAGAGTCAGTTTAACCTCCATACGTTAATTGGCTGCTTTCTTGAAATGACATTTATGTAACAACCTTTCTGATTGGCTACGTTGTTTGACTCACGTGTATTAATGTTCTTCTGCTTTACATACCTGTTTTTGCTGTCTCTCGCAAATGTTTTCTATATTTGTGTCGCTACAGAAAATTTTACAGCTAATTGTTTTCTTTTGTAGACAATGATCAGCGTATAATCGGGAAATAAAAACCCAAGCAACGATATATATCCTTAAACAGTCGCCAGAATTATTCCTGAATGTTACATCAGTTCCGCATTAAAATGTTAAGACAAAAATTGTTTTGTATGGTATTTCCTTATAATTGTAAAGTTAATTTACACAAAAAGATGTAAAAGAGTTGCCTTTTTCCTAGACGGATATGCCCGCAAATGCTAGCAACTGCTGGCGTGTTAATTCATTTTGATGCATTACAATATTTACTTTTGGTATAAATGTGCAAACATTAGATAATGAAATACTTTTTTCATTTTCTTCTTTCATTTGCTTTAGTCTGTTATTAATGACCACATCATATTTATGATGTTTAAAAGTTTAATTGTTTAGATGATTATTTTTTAGTTTCTTGGCCTTGGAAACAGTTAATATACAATATATGTACAGTTAATTAAATTAATGGAGAGCAATCATTGGTGTCAAAATGAACGTCTGGCTATTTGAAAGGTCACACTGACACGTATATTTTATGCATTATTATCGCCACTGGGCCATTAACCGTTAAAGTGAGCACAATGTAAAGATCGATTATCTGTAACCTCCAGAAATAACAGGCCTCCTTTTTCATAGATTTTGGTAAAGTGCTCAAAAAGTTAAAGATAATTCGTGTGACAGTTTACAAAAGTTAAGACACACATTCGTCTTAGAACGACGATTTCCCTGATAAGGGGGCAGAAAGGTTGGAAAATGTGTTTTATCCCTAAAAACAACAACAGCGGGTCGTTCATAGGCCTTTCTAAGATAAAATAGTTAATGTTCAATTACTATTTTTTTTCGAAAACAGAACCTTTCGGTACTCGTACTCGAAAAACCAACAACATATAAAATGAAGATTTAAATGGCTTGTATAATCTATTTTCCCATTTACATTTCCAATTGTCGATAAATGTCTAAATGAATGCAACAAATTCTTATAACTTTTCGCTCTTAATATTATCGTCAAGTAATTATGTTCACATAAATGATTGCAGTTATAACTGTAATGATAACACAGGACACCAATAATTGGATTTTTGCTGCGTCAATTTGGGGCTGGAACATTGATGTAGACTTTGTGACCTTTGGTGAGACGTTAGTTATACCCAGACATTCGTATGGCGCTTTCATTCCCTGACAAGTTGAAGACGTCGCTCAAATTACCATAAAAGAGTCGCTTGGATGTTTTTTAAAAATCAAGCAAACACTAAATAACGTAACGGTATCCTACGTTAATAAGTGAGGAAAAATATCACAAAAGATATTATCTCGTAGATTTTAAATTAATGAAATAAATCCTTTTATAACTATTATAAGTACTGTTTTCTCCTATCCATTTAAATAATTCAATTAACAAATGTCTGCCTTTCAGAAAATGTTTCACACCTGAGCATAAACTTTTAAGACATATATGTGAACAGAAGGTTCAGTGCTCAGTAGGAGCCTGTAAGGTCATGGTCACATGTGCATATCACCTACTTTTAATATTTCTATAACATGTTTCTGTTAAAAACAATAATGTATGTTGTTTTTAGCACTCTATATAGGTTAAACGACGTGACAGTTTAATTGAAAGGGTCAAGATTTGCTATGCAAAAAAGATTGTTCATGCAAATACGAATTTATTGTCAAAATAGTTCAAAGAAAGTTTACTGCAAAAAACAACCCCAACAAAGCCGTCAAATACTATAAAAATCCATCGGGTTATCGTGATAATTATAATTTATATTAAGCATGTGAATTAGTTTATTCATAAGCCTTTTTGAAAAAGAAAGTTCATATATTATTCCCCTCTCGACTGCCCACTTTCTGGGTAGAACCAATACTCAGGCACTGAGTACCTAGAGCAATGAGCAACAAAAAGTCTTGCTTAAGGACTAACCTAGTTTGGTCGGTTTTGGGTTCAAACCCAGGGCCCTCCGATCCGGAGCCACTAGAGTGCGGACTATTTACTCATATTTTAAACTATACAAAATAGTTACAGAAAGTAATAGACCCTTTTGTGTTTATAATAGAACATGTATTTTGATGTTTGATCAAAGCTAACGAATATATTAAATTATATGTAAACAAGTATTTATTTCATAAGAATTGCCTTTCTTGTAAGAATAAGATCATACCATTTCAAATTTACGTTAACACATTTTAAGCACTATATTTTAGCACATGAACCATCTAACAATTCTTTGATGTGTTATTATTTCAAAATACATTGTAAAATGCTTTTATAATAATAATAATAATAATAATAATAATAATAATAATAATAATAATAATAATAATAATAATAATAATAATAATAATAATAATAATAATAACATGTATTTGAAGTGCTTATACACACGCATGTTATAATGTACAGAAACATTTACAAATACATTTCCTGTAAAGTAAAACGTCCGAAAGCCTTACTGGATGCTTTGCTGGATGTTTGCAATCTTGTAAAGGACAGATTTGTCTTGTCATCAGACAGTGTGTCATATTAATTAATTATACATGTTTGCAATCTTGTAAAGGACAGATATGCCATGTCATCAGACAGAGGGTCATATTAATTATACATGTTTGCAATCTTGTAAAGGACAGATTTGCCATGTCAGCAGACAGTGGGTCATATTAATTAATTATACATGTTTGCAATCTTGTAAAGGACAGATTTGCCATGTCAGCAGACAGTGGGTCATATAAATTAATTATACATGTTTGCAATCTTGTAAAGGACAGATTTGTCATGTCATCAGACATTGTGTCATATTAATTATACATATTTGCAATCTTGTGAAGGACAGATTTGCCATGTCATCAGACAGTTACTCATATTAATTATACATGTTTGCAATCTTATAAAGGACAGATTCGCCATGTCATCAGACAGTGTGTCATATTGATTATACATGTTTGCAATCTTGTAAAGGACAGATATGCCATGTCATCAGATAGTGTGTCATATA
This sequence comes from Sinonovacula constricta, assembly GCA_007844125.1. NCBI lineage: Eukaryota > Metazoa > Mollusca > Bivalvia > Cardiida > Solecurtidae > Sinonovacula > Sinonovacula constricta. Next base: position 45,125,102 of record CM017562.1, read on the forward strand.
AATTAATTACACATGTTTGCAATCTTGTAAAGGACAGATTCGCCATGTCATCAGATAGTGTGTCATATAAATTAATTATACATGTTTGCAATCTTGTAAAGGACAGATAAGCCATGTCATCAGATAGTGTGTCATATAAATTAATTATACATGTTTGCAATCTTGTAAAGGACAGATTCGCCATGTCATCAAATAGTGTGTCATATTAATTATACATGTTTGCAATCTTGTAAAGGACAGATTCGCCATGTCATCAGATAGTGTGTCATATTAATTATACATGTTTGCAATCTTGTAAAGGACAGATATGCCATGTCATCAGACAGTGTGTCATATAAATTAATTATACATGTTTGCAATCTTGTAAAAGACAGATATGCCATGTCATCAGATAGTGTGTCATATTAATTATACATGTTTGCAATCTTGTAAAGGACAGATTTGCCATGTCATCAGATAGTGTGTCATATAAATTAATTATACATGTTTGCAATCTTGTAAAGGACAGATATGCCATGTCGTCAGACAGTGTGTCATATTAATTGTACATGTTTGCAATCTTGTAAAGGACAGATATGCCATGTCATCAGACAGTTGGTCATATTAATTATACATGTTTGCAATCTTGTAAAGGACAGATTTGCCATGTCATCAGACAGTGGGTCATATTAATTTATTATACATGTTTGCAATCTTGTAAAGGCCAGATATGCCATGTCATCAGATAGTGTGTCATATAAGTTAATTATACATGTTTGCAATCTTGTAAAGGACAGCTATACCATGTCATCAGACAGTGTGTCATATAAAGTAATTGTACATGTTTGCAATCTTATAAAGAACAGATTCGCCATGTCATCAGATAGTGTGTCATATAAATTAATTATACATGTTTGCAATCTTGTAAAGGACAGATATGCCATGTCATCAGATAGTGTGTCATATAAATTAATTGTACATGTTTGCAATCTTGTAAAGGACAGATTTGCCATGTCATCAGACAGTGTATCATATAAATTAATTATACATGTTTGCAATCTTGTAAAAGGCAGATATGCCATGTCATCAGACAGTGTGTCATATTAATTATACATGTTTGCAATCTTGTAAAGGACAGATTTGCCATGTCATCAGATAGTGTGTCATATAAATTAATTATACATGTTTGCAATCTTGTAAAGGACAGATATGCCATGTCATCAGACAGTGTGTCATATTAATTGTACATGTTTGCAATCTTGTAAAGGACAGATATGCCATGTCATCAGATAGTGTGTCATATAAATTAATTATACATGTTTACAATCTTGTAAAGGACAGATATGCCATGTCATCAGATAGTGTGTCATATAAATTAATTATACATGTTTGCAATCTTATAAAGGACAGATTCGCCATGTCATCAGACAGTGTGTCATATTAATTATAAATGTTTGCAATCTTGTAAAGGACAGATATGCCATGTCAGCAGACAGTGTGTCACATAAATTAATTATACATGTTTGCAATCTTGTAAAGGACAGATTTGCCATGTCATCAGACAGTGTATCATATAAATTAATTATACATGTTTGCAATCTTGTAAAGGACAGATTTGCCATGCCATCAGACAGTGTGTCATATTAATTATACATGTTTGCAATCTTGTAAAGGATAGATATGCCATGTCATCAGACAGTTGGTCATATTAATCATACATGTTTGCAATCTTGTAAAGGACAGATTCGCCATGTCATCAGACAGTGTGTCATATTAATTATACATGTTTGCAATCTTGTGAAGGACAGATTTGTCATGTCATCAGACAGTGGGTCATATTAATTAAACATGTTTGTAATCAAACTTGGAATAATTGAATCGGGCCATTAAGAAATCTGCAACACTGTGTGCTCAGTGTTATGGGCAGCCAACGATAAAAGCATTCTTCGAATGCCAATGGATTCGTTTCTTAGAATAATGCTCAAAAACAGTTCAGCTCTTTAACATCTGCTAAACAAGCGTTCAAACACATTGTACTCACCACCAGCACCAACTACACTGTTGGTTTTCGTAGATAATTTACAGAAAGCCGGAAAAATATCTAAACATCACAATTATATATTTTACAGAAGGTCAGTTCTTCTTTATATTCTTTATATTTAACAAATGTTAAACAATCAACCGTGCACAGATAAACACCGTTCATGCAGTTCCAAGATACGGAGAATTGACTTTACCAACTGCTTATGGAGCTCATGGTTTTCTTTTGTCGGGTTTTAACAATAATTGCTTATATATACATTCATAGCTTATAGTATGGTACTTTACTCTTACAGAAGAATCCTTAATTTACAATTGCTGATAGAACACACTAAACTAAATTTGCACTAATTACACGTGAAATGAAATGAAGTGTCATTTAGTTAAATACCCACCCAAATGTGTGCTTACATTTACATTTATTTTCATTTCATGTGAAAACCAAACAAAAAATTTCCAACCAACACCTCTCTGGAATTTGCTTTGTCTGCGTTCTTCATGAAGATTAACATCGAGTAAGCACTGTTCATGTTTGTAATAAAACGTGGAATGATTGCATAATGGCAAAAGGAAACATGAAAAAACTACATATGCTATTTTCAGGCTAGACAACGACATGCATTCTTTAAATGTCAATGAATTTAACTAAACATTGTTTCCAAGAAATCATTACAGACATAAAACGTTATCTTTATTTTTTAACATTTGCTTTAAATTTTTGAAACACGCCTTTGTTTCAAAGGCTATTACATTTCCTATGCCACGTTACGTTACGTATGTTTAGTCTACATTTAAATGTACGTGGCTATATGAGCCACGTTAATCGATTTTTGTCCATATATACATACAAAAACAAAATGACGCCATGTTTATGTTGTTACTGTTGTATAGTATAAGTGAAATTATTATATATCTAATAAATCTAACCAATCGACAATCTGCATTTGTACCACGTGACCGTCCAATATATTCCCATATTGGATCCAAAAAATATATATTAATTTCATATTGGACGGTTGGGTACATGTGCACTAAACGATGCTAGTCTGGTTTCCGATTTCAATCTCTAGCGAATTAAAGACCGGGAACCATGCGTGCATAAAGACGCTTGTTAGTATATGTTTAAAACTGCTTGTAAAGCGTCTAGTTGACCAGGAAGCGTTGTTTTGTTTTGACAGAAGTCAAAATGTTGACAGATGAAGTAATTTCTGATTTTATCGACGATGTATGATGATGTATATTTCAAAGTAAACGAAAGATATATAATAAAAAGTTTATTATACATTTTACTGTACAATACGGGAATATATTTGGACTCGTACACAGCTTGAAAAGTCATATTGGACTCGCCTCGGCTCGTCCAATATGACTTTTCAAGCTGTGTACTCGTCCAAATATATTCCCGTATTGTACAGTAAAATGTATAATAACCTTTAATTATTTTTTGCATCAAGTACGTATATTTGTTTTTCAATGTATTAATATGATTAAAACAAATCACCTTAGTTATCGGACATGGCATTCTAATATCCTAATAACATAGTGCATATTCAATATCATATACGAGTAACATATAGAAGAAAGGAAATGGAATATTGTCATAGATATTTTCAAGATAGAAAAATGTTTCAAAAAGATTTAAAGAACAAGTTTTGCGTGAATATTTTCAATTACATATTAGGTAACTATAGCAAGAAAAAAATAATAGTAAATGATGTGCGATATTTTGTGCAAACATGCATTTAACAAATAACCGAATTTAAGAAACAATTGGGCACGTTTATGAGAAGAAAGAACGAACTTTAAACAATGCTGTTCCATCACAAGATATTTAACTTGCAGATGAAGTCTAAGGGGTAACGACTTACACAAAGTATTTTATTTGCGTAATCGACTAAGGTCAATTTATCAATTTTCTAGTCATTGTAATGCCACTTTGTAAAGTACTGTTATAATGTTACTTAACTGAAAGGGACCAATTTAAAACAGCAAATTGCCCTAGAAATAGGTTTATAGTTTTATGACTACGAAGACAAAAAGCTGGATAAAATGTGTCTCAGGACAAAGGATATAATAAAACGAAAATACGACAAGGTCCTTTGGGTATTTCTACCTTTCTTAAAAAATGACACAGGACATAACAAGGGTATTTATTTACATGTCAGTCAAATGTAACGTTACAAAAAACTGAAAAATAACGTATCTTCAGAGTTGCGTGTGTTGAAAACGGGGAAAAGTGTGTTAAAACTGACTAAAATTAAACTATGTTCAGACGTAAATACTTGAAACCGGTCAGTTTTGTCATTGCTTCCAAATCAAATTGTCCAAGATAGTAAACATAAACATGTCCGTTACCTGTACTTCATGTTCACCTGTCCGATGCGACAGAAGATGCATTGGCGATAACTTGCTTCGGCACACGATATGCTGTAACCACCGACACTAATACATATGTTGTGCAGGCAGGGCAAACCTATGGTCACTGGAATTTGGTTTATTGCGTTTTGAACATAGTTTCTTCTTGATCCGCCTCGGTGTACAAGTAATGTCATGGTCTTAATTACAGAACCCTTGTTTAAAGTGCACGCATGTCACGTTCTAGTTTTTAACATGCATCATAACGCCTTCAGAAAAATGTTGAGGTATGTTGTTACATTAAGAATGGACATAATTAAACATTGGTATTGCATTCCTGGCAATATTTATATACGTTTCGCACAGTCTCTGGATAGCTGCATGTAGTGCATTAAACCAACAAAGAGGCCAAAGTCAGCAGGAGAAATGAGACCAGGTTTAATTAACCAATCACTTAATTGATAAGCATCTACTTCCGAGGTTATAAAACTTCATTTCTATTTTATTAAAAATGACATTTGTCTGATTCAATTTTTGGATTCGAAATATTGTTCTCGCATGACACCTCTATAGTATTTGTCTTGCACACACTCACTATGAGGATTAAACAAGGAAGGTCGTTGCAAACAGACTTATGCTCACGAAGTCATGTCCAGTAAAGCAAATTTTGTAATTGTCATGGAGGCATTTAAGTTATGAAAAAGACAAAAAGCATTAGTTTTATGTACATAACCATTTTGAATTTTTCACCCCCTATCATTTGTTTTCAATAGGCAAAAATGCTTCATGTGTTTGACATTTCTGCCAGGTTATTCCAAAATTCCTTTCAGAAATGACAGAGTTACTGAGCAGACACGCCCACCAGTGCACAACAAGGGTTTATGAAATTGACCTTTAAGGAACCGACCTGAGTCTTGCGCGCGAAACGTCATCTTTATGTGTTTGACATTTCTGCCAGGTAATTTCAAAATTTCCTTAGCAATGACACTTACCAAGCGGACAAGACCACCAATGCACTTCTAGGGATTATGTATTTGATCAGTAAGTTTGACCTAGACCTTCGAGTGACCGACCTGAGTCTTGTGCGCGACACGTCGTCTTCATGAGTTTGACATCTCTGCCAAGTTATTTTAAAATCCATGTAGGAATGAAGGAGTTATTGAGCGGACGTAAATATCGGACAGACAGACAGGCGGACGGACCGACGGACAGATTGACAGACGGTTTACTACTATATGCTCGCCTTCAAGGGCATAAACATCTTTGTGATTGGAAAAAGTCCAGTTGTATCATCAGCATGCACAGCGTTATGGTGGCATCTATTGGCCATCAGATAAGTAAATAATTTCAACTAATAGTGGACAGTTCTCACATAATTAAGTGAAAGGCTGTCCTTTAAAATGTATTTAAAATTTCAATACTTTTTCCGGTTTTCGTGATATTTATCAGGTATAACATATATAAGTGACGGTTCTACCATTTAAGGCATTGCCTTCTTCTAAAGGATAGAGCAGCCATAACACACCTTCTATTAAAGGATTGCCAAGTCACAATACACCTTTTCTTGAAGGATGGCACAGTGACAATACACCTCGTTTTGAAGGATAGCACAGCCACAACATACACTCTTTGGAAGTTTTGAGAGATAACACAATCGCAACAGACCATCTACGTCGGCTCCATGTACGGAAGGTCTCGGGTTTGATCCCGGGCCGAAACATAACAAAGTCGTTAAAAATGGTAGTGATATAGCTCCCTTGCTAAAGCTCAAGAAAATATAAGACAGTTCAGCGACTTGTTGGTCCGGTGTCAGGATAATGTGACTGGGTGGGGTATTATGCTAGATGTTCACGGCATGATATACACTGTGAAGGCAGCACTATGTCTGCTTCAAGTGGACATTGTCTCTAGATAACTGAAATACTGTTGGTGTGACGATAAACACCATAAACAAACAATAAACACACATACTGTTGAAGGATAGCACATTCACAACACACCTTCTATTAAAAGATTACACATTCACTACACAACTTCTATTGAAGGATAGCACATTCACAACACACCCTTATTTTGAAGGATAGCACATTCACAACAACCTTCTATTGAAGGATAGCACATTCACAACACACCCTTCTATTGAAGGATAGACCAGTCACAACACATATTTTATTGAAGGACAACCCAGTCACAACACACCCTTTTATTGAAGGATAGCTCAGACACAACACATATTCTATTGAAGGATACCCCAGTAACAACACACCCTTCTATTGAAGAATAGCCCAGCCACAACACATATTCTATTTTAGGATAACCCAGTCACAACACACATTCTATTAAAAGATAGCACATTCACAACAGACCTTTCTATTGGAGGATAACCCAGTCACAACACACATTCTATTGAAGGATAGCCCAGTCATAACACACCTTCTATTAAAAGATAGCACATTCACAACACACCCTTCTATTGGAGGATAACCCAGTCACAACACTCTTCTTTTGAAAGATAGCCCAGTCTCAACACACATTCTTTTGAAGGATAGCCCAGTCATAACACACCTTCTATTGAAGGACAGCCCAGTCACAACACACCTTCTATTGAAGAATAGCCATTCTAAATACACCTTCTACTGAAGGGCAGCACATGCACAGCACACCTTCTATTGAAGGATAGCCCAGTCATAATACACCTTCTACTGAAGGGCAGCACATACACAGCACACCTTCTATTGAAGGATAACCAAGTCATAACACACCGTCTACTGAAGGACAGAACATACACAACACACCTTCTTTTGAATGATAGCACAGTCACAACACTCTTCAATTGAAGGATAGCCCAGTCATAACACACATTCAATTGAAGGATAGCCCAGTCATAACATAGCTTCTACTGAAGGACAAAACATACACAACACACCTTCTTTTGAAGGATAGCACAGTCACAACACTCTTCTACTGAAGGATAGCCCAGTCATAACACACATTCAATTGAAGGATAGCCCAGTCATAACATAGCTTCTACTGAAGTACAGAACATACACAACATATTTTCTTTTGAAGGATAGCCCAGTCATAACACATCTTCTTTTGAAGGATAGCCCAGTCATAACACACCTTCTTTTGAAGAATAGCCCAGTCACAACACTCTTCTATTGAAGGATAGCACAGTCATAACACACATTCAATTGAAGGATAGCCCAGTCATAACATAGCTTCTACTGAAGGACAGAACATACACAACACACTTTCTTTTGAAGGACAGCCCAGTCATAACACACCTTCTTTTGAAGGATAGCCCAGTCACAACACACATTCTTTTGAAGGACAGCACAGTCACAACACACATTCTTTTGAAGGACAGTACAGTCACAACACACATTCTTTTGAAGGATAGCCCTGTCACAACACACATTCTTTTGAAGGACAGCACAGTCACAACACACATTCTTTTGAAGGATAGCCCTGTCACAACACACATTCTTTTGAAGGACAGCACAGTCACAACACTCTTCTATTGAAGGATAGCCCAGTCACAACACACATTCTTTTGAAGGACAGCACAGTCACAACACACATTCTTTTGAAGGACAGCACAGTCACAACACACATTCTTTTGAAAGATAGCACAGTCACAACACACATTCTTTTGAAGGACAGCACAGTCACAACACGCATTCTTTTGAAGGACAGCACAGTCACAACACACATTCTTTTGAAGGATAGCCCTGTCACAACACACATTCTTTTGAAGGACAGCACAGTCACAACACACATTCTTTTGAAGGATAGCCCTGTCACAACACACATTCTTTTGAAGGACAGCACAGTCACAACACACATTCTTTTGAAGGATAGCCCAGTCACAACACACATTCTTTTGAAGGACAGCACAGTCACAACACACATTCTTTTGAAGGATAGCCCAGTCACAACACACATTCTTTTGAAGGACAGCACAGTCACAACACACATTCTTTTGAAGGACAGCACAGTCACAACACACATTCTTTTGAAGGACAGCACAGTCATAACACACATTTAATTGAAGGATAGCACAGTCACAACACACATTCTTTTGAAGGACAGCACAGTCACAACACACATTCTTTTGAAGGATAGCCCTGTCACAACACACATTCTTTTGAAGGACAGCACAGTCACAACACACATTCTTTTGAAGGATAGCCCAGTCACAACACACATTCTTTTGAAGGACAGCACAGTCACAACACACATTCTTTTGAAGGATAGCCCAGTCACAACACACATTCTTTTGAAGGACAGCACAGTCACAACACACATTCTTTTGAAGGACAGCACAGTCACAACACACATTCTTTTGAAGGATAGCCCAGTCACAACACACATTCTTTTGAAGGACAGCACAGTCACAACACACATTCTTTTGAAGGATAGCCCTGTCACAACACACATTCTTTTGAAGAATAGCCCAGTCACAACACACATTCTTTTGAAGGATAGCCCTGTCACAACACACATTCTTTTGAAGGACAGCACAGTCACAACACACATTCTTTTGAAGGATAGCCCAGTCACAACACACATTCTTTTGAAGGACAGCACAGTCACAACACACATTCCTTTGAAGGATATCCCTGTCACAACACACATTCTTTTGAAGGACAGCACAGTCACAAAACACACATTCTTTTGAAGGACAGCACAGTCACAACACACATTCTTTTGAGGGTTAGCACAGTCACAATATATTTTCTTTTAAAGGATAGCCCAGTCACAACATATTTTCTTTTGAAGGATAGCCCAGTCACAACATACACCAGTCACAGCACACCTTCTACTGAAGGATAGCCCAGTCACAAAACACATTCTACTGAGGGATAGTCCAGTCACAGCACACCTTCTACTGAAGGATAGCCCAGTCACAACACACATTCTACTGAGGGATAGTCCAGTCACAGCACACCTTCTACTGAAGGATAGCCCAGTCACAACACACATTCTACTGAGGGATAGTCCAGTAACAGCACACCTTCTACTGAAGGATAGCCCAGTCACAACACACATTCTCTTGAGGGTTAGCACAGTCACAACATATTTTCTTTTGAAGGCTAGCGCGGTCACAATATATACGTACACTTGTCCGAGGTAATTTTCTAATTGCTAGTATAGTTTATGAGTGACTGCTATTCATTATGTCATGTCTCCCGCACACATGACGGAGAACTGTAGATCGATGATCTAAAACGGTGAAAACAGCTGAAAACCGTCACGACGCTTTCGAATCTCCTAATATAAAGATATTCACGATCTTTTGAAGGACACATATTCACATGTTTTTAGTGATCAAATGTTTATACTTTAATCGGCTGTTCATTTTAGTTGATGACATCATGGCCTTTTAGAGCAAAAATATAAAATAAAATAAAATTATACAGAATGCATATTGATCAACTGTATTAAAATCGTTAAGGCACGCAAATCTATTATTTTACAAGTTTGACTTTTACAGATATTCTTAGATAATTGTATATAGGGCAAGTAATCATGATTAATCTACGACCTTTGAATGTTCAAGGAAGTGGTTTGCGTATAATCTATCTCAAGCAAGGTCGAATTAGTATTTACGCTTAAGCTGTTAAACCACGAATCGACCATGCTTAGCTAAATGATCTAGAATAAGATAAACAAGTTTTTGATGAGATCTATTAAATAAAGATATGACCTATTTGATACAAAATCTCTAGTAAAGAATATTCTGAAATAAATAATGAAGTTATGAGCAACTAACTAAGAATTATCAAGTTATCCTATATAACTCATGAGTGTAGCACTCTCAGGGTTGTGTAAAACATCGCACAAAATCACAGCAAACCCCATGAAATGTCAATTGCTTGTGTTACAGGTCATAACTTGTACGACTGGTTTCAAGATAAGCGAAAGGTTTTGTAATTAAAACAATTACATCTAGTCATCTTTGAGTCATCGCCCATTTGAACACTTGATAAATCGAAAGGTTATCCAATTAAAGATACTATTCAAATTAATTGTGTTTTATTTATTGTCTTTAAAGTAATTATTCATTTATAAAATGATTCACTTAACTCGGCAGATATTCAAGATGCTATTTGTCATTTTTGACCTATGTATGTTCTATGATGTTGATATTACAAGACCCCCCCACACACACACAATAATTAACTTTTAATTATTGCAGGTTTATCTTTTTATTTGTTTACTCATCTTTGTGGCATTTGTAAAAGTTCTCATAATAGTTACTTCTTAAAAATGATACATATTGTCCTTAAAGCATACCCAAAAGTATTATGACCGTGGCAAATTAAGAAGCCTTTGTATACATGTCCTGTAAAATTATGTACTTTATCTCTTAAATAATATTAAAAAACCGAAAAGGAAACACGATACATATTATATACCGAGATCCTTCCAACAAATCCGTAAATTAACATGTCACTTAAATCGTACTATGTCTTATCTTTTAAACGTGATTACTTCGTGTTATGGTAAATGTATATGCATAAAGTAATATTCAGAACAAGTGTAAAGGATTCAATAATTGTTTTTTTTACATTTTTCCGCACCAAGGCTATTTGTTTAAAAAATGTTGAGGAATATTCTGGAAAACTAAATTTTGACAATCATAATTCCGAAACCATAATTTCATGCTGTATGATAGTGATTTTCAGTCGTTTCTAGTTAGTAATTATACCTCAACTTAAATTATGTGATTATTTGTCATATCTGTGAAATTGAAAAAAAATATTTTCATAAAATGAAAAAGAACATATTTCATGTCCTACAAGAACAACATATCATACATGTTTAAACGGCTGAATTAACATGAATAGGCTAACAAATCGCACATTACACAGTCAACTCTAGAACTAACTGTGCTCATAAAACTTCTAAGGATATACTAAACCATGCTTTAAAGGATGTATCCGACAGTTTGGATCCAATTTGTCCCCTTAAACAGTCAAGTAAAATATTATTGCCTGAAAAGCCTGGCATTGTAAACCTTATTTTTAATTAATTTTACACTATGTGAATACTTTAAAGTTAAAATGACAAAACTCCTGGCTATAAATTCTACGTGTAGATGCCTTTTATTTTTATTAGTGTTCTTATTGCTGAGGTCTGTTGGGTACACTTTATGTCTGCAGACAGTATCTCATGCATGTTTCTGTATGGTTTTACATCTCTGCTTTCTTTGTTCGGAAATCTACCAATTGTAGGTGGTCAATGTTGGTGACATGCGGGCGTGGTTAGTCATCCACTACTATCATACCAACCACAACAACAGAGATCACCATGTATTTTGTCAATATATGTCTCATAAAAATCTAACTAATTGGCTGGATAGCACTTAACTTGTCAACACATGATGGATCTAATGGTAGCACTGGACTGAAGTTATTCGTAGAAATGAATTCTTAGTCACGTGCTGTCATATTTTTGATATATGAGACAATGTGCAAGAAATGTAAAAATGCATTAAAGTGCATGCCTATGTAAAGTATTTCACGGAATTGCTCCGTGCAATTTAGTCGTGGAAAGCTCCTCATCCCATACTTTTGCAATTTCGCAATGTTACCTTTTTTGCATTTGTCTGTTTTAAGAGCGTTTAATTTTTATTTTCAAGGATGCATCATTGAAGCTAAACGGGCGTCGGGTATAAGGGCGAGACAGCAAATTGCAAGGACTACTCGGAATTAATACAAGAAAACAGTTGCAGCCGAATATAAATATTAAGTTCATAATCTTAAGTCCAAATCAATATCAAGAAAATATCCATATGACAACATAGTAATCACTAGAATGTTCTGACGAAATTGTTTGTAGTATAATGTTATGCCTTAACCATACACACGTATATTTACATAGCTTTCAACAAATCTTGTTAATAAAGGCACATGAATTAGAAGATGAGGTACGCTTTATTCCATAATGTTCTAATGTTAAGACTGTTTCATTTTCTTCTGAAATGTCGTTTTCTAGTCCATTCAGATGGGCGGGGACCATTGTCAATGCAAAATGATATATATTTCGATTCTGGGCATTAATAAAACTGTCAAGTGTTCGGCAACATACAACATCATGACCTGTACGCTCGTCATGTACATCACCACACAATGTTATTGGTGTACAGAGTATCAGTGGTAACTTGTAATAACGGAATGATCGTACATGTGCAGGATGTGAATATAGAGATCAAGGGTCTTATAACGAACTGCACTTATGGTTGCAGCGAGTCGTCGCCCTCCCTTTAGGTATAGATAAGCAGGTTGTCAACAGATGACACAGAGTGTGTATATGGAATATTAAAGGCTCAACAAATAGGAGACTATTGTGTTAAACATCTCCTAATAAGGCCATATATCCTATAAACCTTTCAATTATGTATTATTATGTCATGCGTTTATTACAATTATAACATAGACATTGCTATTATTATGTTTATACTTACTTGTAATTGTTATTTTGTGCTTTACTTGTATGATGATTTTACACATAATTTATATATGTATTAAAAAGGTTTTCACAACTTTTACCTAGTTCAATAGACACAGACAAACACAAGTTTTTCACATCTTTCATTATTAAATAATACATTGTGTTCGTCTTATAATCTAAAATCTTACACATTGTGTAAGGGTAACGAAAATGTAAAAATGTAAAAAATGTATAAAAACAACGGCAAGTACGAAACGACCAACAAAAAGTCTAGTTAGGCTCTCTCTTGTCATTAATTGAGTTCATATTCACATCTTCTTTCAACTTTACTTTGTTTTAAATTCCTTGAAGGTGTATGTACGTTTTTCTATTTCCCCCCTTCTCTTCGTAGTTGTTCAAACGGAACTTTTGTTCTTTCTAATTTCGAAGTTATGATGTTTATTCGCATTTTATTAAAACCATATATAAATACAATCATAACTACACAACATTATTAAAATTACAATATGTGATTATGTTCTGTATAAAGCATTGTATGGAATTGTTGAGTGTATAAATTAATAGAACACTACTCAATATTCTATTTTAGAAAATATGACAAAAATATATATGTTACTTGAACATGCACAATTAAAGTACGCGTATTCATCTACTTAAAGGATCTTAACCCCTCGCGCCAGGTTAAAAATCCTCACACTACTTAAATGATAAATGTTATACAGTTCTTATGACCCAGCTGTGTGTGAATGCGTCCATATAGTGTATGGGCATGTCTCTACGGTCGTCCTAGACCCCCTATTATCATTGTTTTATCATGTTGACTGTCAACAACTGACCACCATGTGGTCCCGTTCTTGGTCTCATTTTCACACAGACATTAATTTTCGCGGAGATATTTTTTTCTTATTTTTTTTTCGAAGGTGACTGGAGTCTTTTAATTTGTCTACATTTTACCGCTACCAAAATAGCTATACGTCGCTAAAATACATTTGCCTGTGTGTTATTTTTTTTAAAACGATAATAAAGCAAAGCATTTCTTCAATGGAAAAAACATGTGTAAGACTATAATTATACACATTAGCAACGAAAAAATTACCCCATGAATAATAATGAATTTTCCGTATTTATCCCTTAACCTTACTTTTAGTTGACTCGTCAAACCCTTTCATAACGCCGAGTATCAAAAAGAAAACACTGCGGCTATTTATAACCCATATGACCAGTATGGATGCTCTGAAAATAGATTTGCTGATCAATTTGCATTGTGTTTGCATTTCGAGGGAAATTGAAGGTTGTTGTAAATGATTTAACACAACAGCCGTATTCAGAAACAATAACCATGGCGATTTTCCTTTTGATAAATGTCCCTTTTACACTACGATCTTGTAGCGCTCTTGTTATCTAAAAAGACTAAAGTCATTATCTAATAAATGGATGGGATGGTTGAAAACCTTAGCCGAAAATATGACCGTGAACGGTTAGTTTTACCTCCAAAATCCGGATTTGTCCAGAAACGGCCACTTACTAAAAGAAAATTCGTATGAAGACAATGAACTTCAATCTGAGTTGATAATTAATGAACTGGTCATTTCCACTTTGCTTTGCATACTGTGTCCATTTTCGGATACGTGTCCATTTATGAGGACTGGCATACTTTCCATGAATATAACAAGATGATATACCATTGTCTGATCTGTGGTCACTTGTAAGCGTCCACATTCAGTATTTTGCATTAGATATCTAATGTTGTAATAAAACTGTTTTGCAATCTGAAGGTTCGTTTACATATATAAAAAGGTGATATTGTTAAAGCATTATTAACCATATTTCCTTCTTTGGGACTATTGTAAATGGTCTTTAGAAATAATACAATAAACTTACTTGTCGATAAACGTAGGTTTTGGTAAAAAGGATATCCAGTAGAGGAAAATACAAGCTCTTAAAAGAAGCAAGATGCACTGATTTTGTATGAATCGAGCACCTTTTTGCATGGCATATTGTTTTATAGTCAGTGGCGAATCCAGGATTTCTAAAGAGGGGTGGGGTGGGGGCAGGGAGTCGTGAATATTTTATAATGTTTTGTCAACTAGAAGCTACCAACATTGGTAAATGCTTGCCCAAATCATTTATTTTCATATATTCCTAAGCTGTTTTGTTTTGCTATATTTTGGAGACATTTTGAATGTTCTATATTTCGATAATTTAAATTAACAATAATTGCATGGTGGGCACACATAAGCAATTATGGTTTCAGAACTGCAAAATAAAGACAAGTCATATTTTTATTCAGACAACGGGTCCATGAGAAGCCATGAGAAGCATTCGCCGAGAGTATTTCCTTGCATAACTGTCAATGATTTGACCAATGTCCAGTTAAGCACATTTAGCAAGCGCTGCCATTATTGTTTACCAATCAAGAAAAGTTAGAAATAGCGGCAAGTTTAAATTGCGGAATTACGAAAAAAGCAGTAAAATTTTAAAATATGGAAATATTTAGTGACAGAGTGAACACTAACCTGAACTGAACCCACAATGTGGTGTCGAGATATTTTTAAAGTAGATCTATTTGCGTTTTACTATTAAATCTGGTATTTCATTGGTAATAATAAGTTTATAAATAAAAAATATAATTATTTGCACATTTTACGTGCTATTCTAGCGCTTATAAATGTATAATCCGTGTGTGTGTGTGTGTGGGGGGGGGGGGGGGGGCGCCGGGTACGCGCCCGCTCCTGGATCCGCTAGTGATAGTGACACACCTTTTGGACATGGATTTTGTATAAATTACTTCTAGCTTTTGTTTCTGGTACAGTGCCTTTAAACTAGCTCTAACCTGACCTTTGTATGACCGTTTTCAACCAGGTTTATTGTATTTTATATTAAAGTCGGACCAAAGGAAGAGCCAATCGTTATTGATTAAGTCCGTTTTCCTTTACTTCTTGTTTTGACTTGTTTTAAATTATGTTGTAGTGGTTACTATTTTCACTTGAATTTATTGTTTTAAAACACAAAATTAAGTTAACCGAAGTTGCACGAATTGGGAAAAATCTAAGCACAACTCGACAATTCTACACGGAGAAGCTAAAGTACGGTCCGAATTTAACTGCGTCACCTCAACTGAATTGCGATGTACCTGAATGTGCGCAATCTATCTCGTTGCTCGTGAATGACGATAGTAAATGGGACAAGACATAGCTTGTAAACAAATCATAAAACGGTCATTGCTTCTTCATTAAGCTCGTCCTGGCAAAATCGACAATGAGTTGTGTACAGCAACTTTGCAAACCCACCGTAAGTCGAACTTAAAATTGCCTCCACCTAAAAAAATTTTCCGACCAAGAGTCAGAATTGCGTTATTCCCTGTGTTGTTTAGTAAGAAACAATGTATTTAATATAATACTCTTCGCAGTGAAACATAAAAAATTAAGTAAATAATTTAATTGTTAGAAATGAGTAATAAAATAAGCGTCATGTTTAATTTTATACTTTGCAAAAAAATAAAAATAAACTACAAATAGAAATGTACGCATGTATCAGTCAGTATTAATATCTATCTACCCTAAAAGTTTACAATACACTTGACGCTAGAAAGCAGACAGTGGAATGTAGTAAAAAACAACCAAATCGAGTACGCCTGGCTTGCTCCTTATTGCTAGATAGCTTCGCGCTTTTAAATAGTATTTTGCGGGTATTATAGCTTACAAACTGGATTTGGCCTGTCCTCTGTTGAAAATTGTGTAAAATAAATTGTTTGTTGGAGGTTTTATGGTTTTTCTTTTACCTTTATATAATGTGCTGAACTGCTCTGAGTTAAAAGCTGAATGTCATATCTACATGTAGTAGTATTCGTGTACTCTTTAGAACATTGTAAACTGAAAAGTTTAAAGTCTTTAAAGTTTTGTTCGTTCTTTAATTTAAAATTATAACTGTCAAGTTGTGTTTTGTACATGCATCTTGTCAGTTTTGTCTGCTTCTTAGTACGTTTTAAAATATAAATTTAAAGGTTGATTACCGTATATGACCTGTTGTACCTGTGTTTTATGGTATTTTAAAACATAAATGTTAAAGTCGATTAACCTAGAGGATCCGGTTTGTCTGCTTTTTTAAAATTATAACTTTTTCAAGTCTTTTTATTTATATGGTAAACTTTGTCTGCTTTTAACTATCAAAAGTCGTTTAGAGTATACAACCAGGTTTGTCCGATTTTTAGGATTTTTAAATAAAACCCCCCAGAAAAAGTCGAGTAATCTGTATATTCCGGTTTGTCTGCTTTTTAGAATTTTTTAAATATAAATGTTAATGTCTTTAAAAGCCTTTTAATTTATATGACCAGTTCTGTCTACTTTTTGGTGCCTTTTAATATATTACAATAAAAATCGTTTATTGCATATGACCAGCTGTGTACGTTTTAAAATATTTATTTTAAGTCATTTAATGTATATGTAGCGTGCTATGTCTGCACTTTTAGCGCTTTAAGGTATTGAAATTAAAGTCTCTTTGTGTATACGGCCAGGTTTGTCTATCTTTTAGTGTGTGTGGCTTTTAAATACTGATATTAAAGTCTTATAATGCATTAGGCCAAGCTTATCTCACTTTGAATGATTTTAAACACTGATATTAAAATCTGTTAATGCATCAGGCTAGATTTGTCTGCTTTTTGTCTGCTTTTTAGTGTTTTTAAATAGTGATATTACAGTATCTTAACGTCTATGGCTAGGTTTATCTGCTTTTTAGGAATTTTAAAATACACATATTAAAATATCTTAAAGCATTAGGCCAGGTTTGTCTTCTTTGAAGTGTTTTAATACTGATATTAAAGGATTTTAATGCATCTGGCCTGGTCTGTCTGCTTTTGTGTGTTTTAAAATACTGATATTTAAATCGATTAATGTATAAGGCCAGGTTTGTCTGCTTTTCAGTACGTCTCGTTAAATACTGATATAAAAGTATTTCAATGCATATGGCCATGTTTGTCTGCTTTTTATATGTTTTAAAGTGTAAAACCTGTTTATTGTAAATTAAAAGCCTTGTCTGCTTTCTAGTGCTTTTATACTAATTATAAATACGTCACGTGTTTATGTCAGTTATAAACAATATATGAGTGACTTATATACATATTTTTTAATTTATAATTTAGGCTGGGAGAATAAAAACCACTGCTATAGTTAATAATTAATATACTTTTCTATTGTAAGCCTTTTGAAGCCCAGAAGTGAATAATAGGTCTCTACTATGCAAATGTACAAGTAATGTTGTTCTATAACTCGTGTACATACACTTAATTGTGACACAGTCAGTTAAAAAAAAGACAAGATGGCATTAAACATTTCAAAAATATAACAAGAAAAAAAGACAATAGCAGAAATTTTCCAAAAGAAGACATAGCAAAAACACAAAAGGATATATATATATATATATATCTATGACCATCAAACAAGCATACAAAATTATACCTCATACAATTTATTTATTTCTTAAAGGTTCTATCCGGCTGCAGTTTAGGCCATTTTTTCTCTCTCGTTGCCAAATAAATCATTGTTGCCTAAAAGGATCACATGAAATGATGTTTATTCGTACTCTACATCCATTAAAAAAATTAAGCATATACCCTCACTTTTCATTACAAATAGGTATTTCCTGTCAGAGTCACGCCGCATAATTCAATTAAATTCAATTCAACATGAGTTTGGGCAACTCTGAAATAAATCCCAAGGCTATCAATAGCTCGGTGATTTTCTAAAAAAGCACAATAAATAGAAAAAAAAGGAAAATCAGTCTTAAATGTGTTGGGTTTGCAATCAATAAATTACATATTTGGGATCATTTGAATAGGTAAATAAGAAAAGGTTCTATCAATACATCCATAGATATTTAAATCTAAACTCCACTAGACAAAGGCAAACAGGGTAAATGTAAATGCGACAATATGTACATTGCATACAGAAACATAAGATCTGCATTTGGGATCATTTGAGTCAATCCAAGCAATTAACATGTTTGCTTGGCTTGTCTAATGCCATAATTTGTGTCCAAACGATACCCAATAGTAAAACACTTCTCCTTAAAAGGACATAACGTATTTTAACTATTTCCTATACCTGTAAAGAGGAACTTAAATACCATATTTTAAAAGAAAAACTATCCGTAATTTGAAACCTGGGTGGAGAGTTTTCTTAAAATTTGGCATACATATCTACAATAAAGTATACAACTCATCAGTTGTGCTAATTTACAAATTCTGTATATTTTTCGATTACACTTGCTTTAACTTAACATAAAAGTGTTTAATACTTTCTTTTAAGAATGTACTTAAAGGCAGACATAATTAAACAGGCAATGAAAGAAATTTAACTTTCTGTTGCAGGAAAATGCAGATACAACTCGCCGGGAATGGTTAATGAAGTTAAACTTTGTAATATAAAGCATTAAAAGGGTAATATAGTAATATTTTAATAATGCCCTAAAAGCCTACAAAATAAGACTGAGTGGCTTTAAAAAACTATACAACGAATTTACTATGAACTAAAGGAATATTAAACTACCTTGTACTTAACAAGGGCGGAAACAACATGTGAGGCACATTATAAGACTTGAAACTATAAACATATATTTTAATCTTGAAACGCAGACAAAACACAACAGGCTTGATAAATGAACTGTACAACTTATTTTTTATTTTAAAAGAGCTCTGAAAAACTGACAAAACTAGCTTGGTGCACTCAGGGCTATGCAATTTATTATATAGTTAAAAGCCATTTAACATATAAAACTATCAATTTTACTTTAATGGCTATAAAGCTTATATTTAAAAAAAGATCTAAACAGCAGACAAAACTTAACAGCTGAATTAAAGGGCTGTAAATAGTTTATTATAGTATATATTTTTCAAAAACTCTAAAAAGCAGCCAAAAATAGCCATGTACAGTATAGGCTTTATAATTTATATTTAAAAAATGCACTAAAAGACAAAGTTTAAAAGCTACCCGGAAATAATTCTACCGAACCCGAGTAAGCCCATGTATTTTTCTTTATTAAATTGGATTATGTGCGTTTTAAAAGCAAAACTACACGAAATATATGTTCAGTAGTTAATAACATAGTAATTCAACCACAAACAGTATATATTTCCCTCAAAATGTACATTTTATGCGTTTATTTTTATCTTTGCTCAATATGAAATCCGGTGATTGTCTGCTATCTAGTGCTTACCTTACAATACCGCCTTGAAACCATGTGAATCAAGAATTTAATTGTCACTGTGCTTAATTGACGATACATCGTAACTGATTGTCAAACTAATCAACATGTCATACTGTAGAAGTGTTCTGTATCAAAACTTTTTAAGAAATATAAGAACATATTGCTTATGTAATTTTATAAACAAACAGAATTCAGCGTTGTCTGTTATATAGGAATGCTGGCAGCTAGCTTTGATTGCATTTGGGCACTCGTTTGGATATTTTCATGTGTTTGTTGATAAGCATTCTCGTACAACACAAACTTTGCTGCGTGCAATTTTCGGTGCGGGCCTTGAGTTTCATATCTGATAGGTTGTAATTTTGTTTTAAATGCATACAACACATATGTGGCTAAGGAGACTAGACGCGTTAACTGTGACATGCTTCAAATGGTAACATTAATATTGTTGTTTGTTTAAAGTTCACTACATACTTTGTGTATTACTTCTTCCCTGGCATGAATAACTGACCACGAGTAGTCAATGTCATGCAGGGGTCAATCCTGCGTGCTTCTAAATTCCAGCTTTCTTATCACATTTGATGGTGTCGCAAGCAAACATCACGTTTAAATGAACCCCCCACAATCTATATTTCTTCTTTTCAAAGTGTTTCAATTTCCAGGAGTTTGGTCAGAAAAATTGCGGAGAATCGTTTTCAGAATGCCCTACGCGTTAATATCAAAGCGTTTCGTGAAGATGTGCAAATATTTATCTTTTCCTGGGGATGGGGTTTGCTTTTGTAAGTGAAGTGGACACTTAATAAAATAGTTACACAGGGTGATACTAACGTTATCTTTTACCAGTACCTGACATTTTGCGTGAAGCAGTAGTTTAACCTTGCCCAGGTGACATATTTAGGGGGGAAAGAGAGGCCACCACGACGGCAGTCAGTGGTCACTCTTTATACATGCTTTGATGTGAGATATGGATGTCCATTCATACCACCTTTTATATATAACCCAAACACTAATATTAAATTGACAGCCTGCTTGCAGAAATGATAACATAAGCCTTTCACAATTAAGCCGCCCGTGCACATGCGGTTAGCTTTACAGAACTCCTACCATTTCAACGTGCTGACCTGAGAACAATTTGCAGTGTCTTTGCCTTTTCATAAAAAGCATACTTTCCTATAATCCATTTTGCCACAAAGAAAAACTGCATTGAAAGTGCAGCTTACATAAAGCTGAAAGAAAGGATAGTCAAGTACTTTAGTTCACTTTCCATTTTGGCACTCATTGTCTCTGGCCAAAGCGACAACTATGCATATTCTATATTAGGAAGGTCGCAAAGTGTCAGTAAGACTCAGTTACCGGACCAACCGACACTCATTTGCATTAGTAATGGGCTCTAAAGTTAAATGAAATTGACTTTGTGTGTCATCAGATAATTAACTGACTCTGCAAACAAATGGCCAGTCTGATACAAAACGACCATATGTGTACGTACAACATTCTAAAATATCGTTAGTTTCCGTAAGTTCCCGAAAACGACTAAAATATTATAACTTGCAAGAACTCGTTTAAAATTCAAATGTGGCATGTGTTTTCAGATGCATACAATTATTTTTTCTTGCATCGCATTTGGTCCTTATAACATCATAAATGTACTTAAACATTAAAAGATTACACATAAGAACAATAAAATATTCAAACAACAACAGCATTAAAAGCATAAACGATTTCAGTGTAAGTGATTCGTAGTATTGAAGTCTCGTTTACACAGAATTGCTACCCAATCGATACTTGACTTTTGTGTCTGTGTTGGACACTTCTATATACTTTTACATTGGCAATCATATATGCGACTGCTGGAAAGTGATGTGTAACAAGAGAGATTTTTGAAATCACAGAGACGGCACTTAGACAAGTGTGAGACCACTTTTGCCTCTGCGGATGAGCGATTGCCATTTTTGGCTGCATGTCGGTCGCTATCCCGATGTGAGGACGTGTAAGTGGAAACCGTGTGCTGGTGTTAATATTAAAAATAAATGTGTGTTTTGCAAATTGATCTTTCTGGACGCAGCGACTCATACACCTCACCATTGAGGTCTTCCCTCAGTGATTTTCATGGTTTTACATCTGTTTCCCTGAATAACGAAGAGGACAAAGCAACAAAGTTAAATCTACTTCGACCACTTAGTCTTCCTGGCCTTCATATACTTAATGCTTGCGAGGTGTCTCGTCTAGGTGTATCGTATCGTATTCAGAATTTTCAGAATTTACCTGTATTACTTCAAATCCATTAATAATGTTATCGTACGCGACTTGCTATACAATTAGACTATCATGTAATATTAATTACAGCTTTACGTACTTTCACATTGTTTCCTAGGATGCCTCTCTTAAGAGGACCTACATTTTTTGTTTTAGAACCAACTTGCCTGTAATCAATTTCGTTTTGATCGGTTCTGATGTGTAAATCTGGATGTACATAGTATTATAATTCAAACTATTCAGTCTTTGTTGCATACACTCATGCAATGTATAAATTGGTGTCTCGGCATATTCCGTATTCTTTTTTCAATATATGCATTTACATTTTCACCGTTCTTTCGACTACGCTTACGTTTTAATTTTATATGTCCACGCCATTATTATTAATTACATATTCACCAGCTGAAGTTTTACCGACTAACACAGGGCATTCTCATCAAACTTTATGGCACATACTGCTACTTATTTTTCGATGTATACCTAAGCCTGTTTTCGCCTTTGACAGAAAAGTCCTTGAGAACACCTTTAGAATCATAGTTAATCGCCTTCATACATTTACACATTTCGTTTTCTTATGTTTCATAGTGTTGCAGTACATAGTGTGATCATTCAATCTTTATCCACTTGTCCATATCAGCTGGGTATTCGTATTCATCGTCCAGGTCATCGTCCTCAGGCTCATAATTTTCCGTTTCCTCTATTCCTGTTTCCTCGAATAAAGAATCGTATTTTTTGTCGGTATTTTCCGTCAAAGGTTCGTAACAAACGACAGAACTTGCCTCTTCAAGTGTTGGCAATTGCGCTATTTGATTTTCGTCGTCTAATTTTGGCTCTGATGTGGCCTACAAGAAAAAACGATCAATATTTGGACATCATTAAATAATAAAAGAAAGCAATAAAATAATTTGATTTATGAGAAATGTAAAGTAACCCGATGCATTATGTTATTTCTTGTTTTGTGATTATTCTTTTACCAATTAACCTATTATGGAATAATAAAAACCAACGCAGAGCGCCAATAAATGTTGAAGATGATGGCAGATTACTAATTTACATGTCGATAAAAGTTTGTTTAGACTGCACCATACACACAAGCTGATATATCTCTATAAATTTTAAATAGTTCCCTAAATATTATCAAGGCGCATACGATCAAAAGTGCTTAAACAAGGCTTAATGTAATTTACATGACCTGGTCACGGTACCGGACAATCTAAAACAAATGAGACACACAAATTTCTTCAACCTAGTATCGTCTATAAGCCATCTAATGATGCAAGCGATCCCATTTGTGAGGGTAACAGAGTTTTTTTTCCAATATCTTGTTTATAACAATCATTAGAATATATGTACAACATTTTCCGCAGTAATATATATTAAGCATAATGGCTTAGCCATTATTGTATCAATCGAGAATAATCTGGGACTACATGTATATCTTTAAAAGAGTACAAGGCGGATTTTTCAATTGGGCGCTTGCAAAGTATCCGTTTTATAGAAATCCACAAGAACATCTTTTATACATGCATCTAGATAGTTTCCGCATCAGTGAAAATCCCTTTTCTTAGAAGCCATCTTTGATGGCAACTTTAAGGGATTTTCAGATAATTTGTATAGGAGCGTAAATTTCATTTTATTTTTATTTCTTCATTTGGAGTACTAAAATTAAAAGTTATACACCATTGGAAAGCTCTTGAAATTCATATTTTTAGAATGCCATATTTTAAAAATTGATAAATACACAAATAATTAATACGCTGAAATAAATAAAGGTATTGGCTCATCCTTCAACAAAATGAGCAGTGTAACTTTCTTGGTTGTATTTTGTTTACCTTTTTAACTATCAAAATATATGTTTTATATTTAAAATACCTCATAAAAGATGTTAAATTTGATATAATATTCAATAAAATAGACTGAAAAATAACAACACAGTGGTGAGTTAAATACAGCACATATTTCCCGATTACGGCCTGCATTAGCTTCTGCCTTCAAAGATGGCTGCCTTGAACTGTCTTATCAGTGCCTATGACATCACATGAAAACTATCTATTTATGGCTAGTGTGAGAATAAAAATATATCAACGTCCCAATAAGCTAGGTGGGTAGTCTCATTCACATGGCCAGCGGAGAGTCAAGGGTTCGAGCTTCTCGCCGTCTGAATAGTGTTCTCCCTTCGTTATATTTGTGTTATATATGATGGCATTATTAATTGGTTCTTGTGTATTTACCGTATTATTGTCAAGGTCTACACTTGGTACAGATGACTGCTTGTCGGCTGAGAGTTCACTTGGATCACGTGTCACGTTGTGTGGATCGGGTTTGATAGATGAACTTGACTGCTTTATACACTTCATTCTTGCTGAAAAGAACAACATAACACCATAATATTTATAGTGCTATTTTTTGTCGATACACAAGTGAGAGACAAATGTTTCTGGTAGATCATAACGTTTAACGATTATTTGTAAAGGAATATCGAAATCAACGAATCAACGAAAATTATTTAAATACCTTGACCTTGACATTTCACAAAATGATAAGTCTATTCCGTCATATAGATAAAACAACTATCAA
Organism: Sinonovacula constricta; assembly: GCA_007844125.1. Lineage (NCBI taxonomy): Eukaryota > Metazoa > Mollusca > Bivalvia > Cardiida > Solecurtidae > Sinonovacula > Sinonovacula constricta. The sequence goes on from CM017562.1 coordinate 45,149,969, forward strand.
ACACATTAGTGACATGGTGTCATATTGAATCATAATATATACCATTCAGGTGATAGTTGTATACTACACCTAAATGATGCTAATGTTTATTTATTATAGAGGAAATTTAAAATACTATCAAATGCTTAAAAAGGAAGAATAAAGACAAAACAACAGTCTCATCTGAAGTTTGTAAATACAGAAATATCGCACACCCTTTTGCATTTAAAGCGTTTTGATTGGTCGAGTGCTGGTCGAGTGCGAATCATTATAAAGAGATATTGACTCCAGAATGTTTTAACATGACCACCGAGAACATAATACTAGTACTGACGATCGTGTTCTTTTTACGCGCACTGTTGTTACAATAAAATGGCGTCTGGTAAAAGAAATCAACAGTTTGTCAGTGTGTCTGATGAGGTTTTGCTAACATTATGGTGAAATATATCATCAAAAAAGAACAAAAAGTGCATTCTCGGTATCCATGGATACTTTTCTTGATTATCTTTTGAGGAAACACTGTGAGAACAGACTTTGAGGAAATAAGCGCTAAACCACAAATTGGATCCACAAATAGTGAAGTATCACACTATATTGTATCAATAACGTTTCAATTTCATAGGGTATGTAATATAACAAATAAAGACTTTTGTTTCAGTCAAATTATAGTTTGCGGACCTGGCTAATGTGATATTGACCTCGGACTGCGTTCTCGGTCAATAATATCACATGACCCAGGTCCTTAATACTATATATTGACCTTAACCTAAGTCTTTATTTGTATAATACCACGTGGTCTCCACAACGGCCTATATGTAGAACGTAAAAGGAATTATTAACACTTATGGCTGCTTAGCACGGAGAACTGATCAGGCTAAGACAAGTAGTAAAGATTCAAATAAGCCAACTCTCGCTATGATCTGTAAGCAAGACCTACATTTTAAGATGCTGAATGAATGCACATTATTACTTTTGCCTTGAATCTTAATTGAAGTAAATAAGTTAATATTGGTACTACGACATTGGAGCATAATAAGTGTCAATGTTTTACATCACTAAGACGACAAAATTTAATGAAACCATTCATTACGACAAGATCATGCATGTTTTATCCGCGCAAACATCAACAACAAAAACAACATCAATAACCACACACACCCAAATGATTTAAACTGAAAATTGAAGATGAGACACCTTACCAATAACTCATTTATGCAAACTTAAACTTGTCCTTGTGTAGTGTTTGTACTTCCTAATACCAGTTATTCATTACTTGTAGCTAATCAAGGAAGTCCGACTGCTGTGGGACTAGCTTCAATTCGTCATCATAAATTACAAATGGTGTCTTATTTGAGAAGCAGATTTAAGTTCCAACTTATTTAATATTAATTTACTTTGACCAAAACCATTTCCTAATTTCTCAAATGATCTGCAGCAAATTGTGCAGATCCTGATCAGACTGTTCTGCATATATTTGCCTAGACTTGATCAGGCAAACAGACAATTTACGTTAAGTGTCTCTTATCAAGAATGCATCATTTTAAACTAAGTATGATTATAATTTGAACAATTGTAAATAATGTCCATTTAGTTTAAAACGATTAACAATAAAAAGGTTTCTTACGCGGGGGAGTAGGAGGGGGTGTGATTATCTCCTTGACATCATCATAGTTACAGTCTGTCTCGTCGTCTGCAAATAAAGCAATGTTTTTGCATAATGATTAATTACTGTACTCCAATTAAATTGCATAATATTTTTGGGCATTATTAAAGCAAGACGGCTGATATCTGTGCGCAACTTGCATCATTAGCAGGTTGGAGTGAAAACCCCATAACATTAAACAACATTTCTCGTGCTTGACAGTTCATAATTATTGCTAATTGTTCCGTTATATACATTGTGAGAAAACCAATACAAATTCTCAAAAAGTTATCAAAATAGCTCGTTTATATCTAACTTGAACTTAAAATAGTACGTCATTATTTTTCTGAGTGGTAAACGTATTCAAATATTAACCTTAAATAAAATACTTATTATCCTTATTTTAACAATTATTTTAATGAAACATGTTTTATAATGTTTTCTATAAGTTTTGTAAAATATGAAATACCATGATAAAGATTCTGCCGCCAAACACATCTCCTCTATTTATTGTCAGGGAGAAATTTTATCTACCGAAAGGTGTCAATTACTTTTCGATGCTTCTTTGCGTAATTTTAAAATCGGGAATTGACAAATATTAAAAGTCCTTATTTGCTGCAAAATTATTTCGAAGGAACTCACATGTTATTACATATTACGATACAATGTGTAGTTGTGGAGATTATGCCATCCATAACATCTATTTACGGAAATAAGGAGTTAAAGAGCTCAACGCCAGGTAATGTGTGTACTTGTGGTTTAATATATAAATGGCCGATTTTTCTAAAACTATCGCTTACTTTGGACTTACCGAATTCCGGGTATCTTGAAGTATTTTCCTCGCTCCCTAGGAATTTTATATAACGAGAGTGTACTGTAGTTAGAAGCAGGAAATAAAGTTAAAAAGCGATACAACCTATGTTTAACATATATAATATCTTTATGTGACATGCAACTTGTTAAATGTCTGATCCCGGAGGTTAAGCGCGAAAAGTACTTCCTCCATTGTTTACAGGCCTATTTTAAATTGTATATCATATAAAAACAGATGCATCCTATTATGCCACTGCTTTTTTTTAAATATTCTCGCTTTAAATCTCTTTCTTTGGCCGACAGATGTTACTTAATTAAAACTCGATGTGTGTTATAAAGGACATGTTAAAATGTCGGAAGATGTACAATTCGGTACTCGGTATTGCGGATATGAAGCATGACAACCTCGGTTACATTATAGGTATAATAACGTTAGTAGGCACATTGATTTTCCTTCCCTTTAACGTTTTTAGATTGTCTTGTTAAAAAATGTGATTCTAAAATTTATTTCCATATAAATTTTGGATTTGCAAATAAGCTAGCCAGAGAAAGGAAAAGAAAGAAAACAGAGAAAATTGTAATAAAAGCAAAAGTAAGAATAATTGTGATAGGATAGTAGCAATGATTTACAAAAAAACACAACAACAAAACATAAAATGCAACAACCGCGACGCCGGTAATGGCAGCCAACACATTGAAAAAAAGTTCATTCCACATATAAGTGAAAAGTAAATAGACCTTAAGTTAGCATTTTGAACTTGTCCAATTCACAATTGTTCAGCGAAGTAAGATTAATACACACTTAGAAGAGGATCTTGTACACGCTACCTGTTCAAGGCCTTACCATCGTATTCAATAAACGGGAACATATCCAGATCCGGGTGAAACAGAGTTGTAACAAAATCATCCCTGGTCGGAAGTAAGTAAAGACTGTCCTTGACAAAAGTCAGATCCGTACACGGACCAAACAATGTTTCCAGGTATCTCCGTTTTTGTTCCGGTGACGGAAAATCCGCGACATATATTTCAAGGCCCCAACTTCCGCTAGGTACAAGTAGTGTCGGAAATGTTTTTAATGTCTGATCACGTGACCAACAGAGGGCAACTTGTATCTGCTTTGTTCCAAGGATTTCAATCGGGCCTGTTAAAACAGTCCGAGATTCGTCGTTGGAATTTCGTGACATCACAGCATTTTTTACCTCATAAATATCGTCAAAAATAGCTACCTTCGGCAGGGGGAGACGTGTGATCTCTTCCAGAGAGTAGTGATGTGTATCGTGTACGTAGGTACAGTTTAAATGTGTATCAAGGTTGAAACTCACTTGGTTCCCGTGCGGATCTCTGCATTTAAGTTGCTTGTGTGATATTCCAGTTACTTGGAGTTCAGTATTTTCCGGAATAGTACGGAAATGACCGAGTAAGCCATCACATTGCGTTGGTTGCCCCACGCGAACGATATTGGGACTTTCTTCAGCAATCTGAAATTAGGATTGCAAATGTTATGTGTATAATCATTTTTAAAAAGTGTTATGAAGTATGGTTTGAAATTCGTTTATTACATTAAATAAATCGTTTGCTTGAAGCACAACATCTGCAGGAAGAAATGCAGCGTTACGTTGTAGGAATATAAGGTACGAATATAACATTACGAAGTAACTTCAGTTCTTGTAAAAGCTATTGATCACATTTAGCAATATGTTCAGCTTTGCATTTAACTTCTTCAAGTTCTCTCTGTATATTGACCTATTTTTTTTTGCTGTAATAGTATACCATTCCGTAATATATTTTATACTGTTTACAGGCGTATACCAATGAAATTTGTACTTTTACTATATCTTGATGCTCAACCTCAGAAAACTGATGTATATCTCAATATTTGAGCATATGATATCTTAAATAAGATTTACTAAAAAACAACATGAATACAGTTGAGTAGCAAATAAACTAAAATGTTTCATTTTTGAAACTTATAAAGTGATCGATGTTCAAAATAATGAAAATAGTTCAACATATCACATTGCTTATATTATGATTTAGAAAATTAGAAACACCTTTGCTAACAGGGCGTTATGATGATCATGTATATGACTATTGCTTTTGTACATATAAAAGTGTATTTGAACTATGGATTCAAACACTCTATTTATAAACAAAAGCAAAACCTAATTTTAAATATTTTTTTTGTCAGAAAATGTCAGATCTAGTAGAGATAGTAAACAACATATTGGTTACTTAATTCAGTAAGTGACCAGAATTGGACATTTTAAGAAATGTATGTGCAAAGGATATAACTATTTAACGGAAGTCTAGCAAAGATAAAACTGGCGTGACCAACTTTAAATTATGGGACCGCTTTTAACATACATCAATATTTTACTATTACGTAGACAAAATATTGTTTCTTATAGAAAAAAATTCAAATGAAAGACGTTGATTACTCTATTATACTGACGTCACTCCATTTAACAACTGATACTCAGATTGTTAAGATGTTTTGATGCTTATATTGTGTGCTACTTGTCCTTTTTTATGCACACTTTCATGACCAGCTGAATCACTGGGCCTGGGTCATTTATCTATAAAATACAGTGCTACGTGTAGCTTTCAGCCCTCAATATATATAGCTCTACGTGATTATTTGAATACATGAAAAGACAGTTCTTAACAATTGTATAAGAGGTTTGACTATCTTAACAATACCGTGTTCGATTCCCGCTTGGCGACGAGAATTTTTTCAGGCCATGATTTTTGTACAGCTGCCAGTGGTAAGAAAACAGAAAAAAGAACACAAATACAAATTACAGCAACAAAAATACATAACTTTCTAATCTAAATTAAACTCTGATTCTTTCTTATGTGAATTAATCAGACAAACATACTGACTAACTTTACATACCTGTCTTGCTGAAACATAGCGCAGTCTTCTTCCTGGTCTTGGCTGCAGAGTAAGTTTTCGCGGGAAATCTTTTGGAATCAAAAACTCAACGTCAATAAAGTTGTTGTGATCTAGAACGAACTCTCCACCGTATTTTGATGACATCTTGGCATCGTCATAATAACGTAGAATCTTAAAATGAACAAACTCCATAGTCACCACCTTTTCTACTATAACAACGACACCTTGCGGAAAGGATCCAGCTAATGATGGCCGCCCCGGAAGTGGGAGACTGTTAATACTGCGGATAACAATCGGAAACTGATCCCGGTCTCGCTTCAAAACGTCAGCAAGTGACAAGCTATCCGGTGAGAAATCCACAGTTTTAACACAAAAGTCAGTATAAGTTTCACTTAGCCGTGACATATCGAATTATTGCACAGGATAGTAGATTATGACTTAAATAGAACTAAACATGCTCTATTTCTGGAACGAATTTACATGTAAGCTTACGAAAGAATACACGTCATATACGCTCCTTAGTAGTGTTAAGAATGAACAATTCTCCTTTTTCAGAAACTGCTATCGTTTCTATCGTTTTTTCCATAAATTCCAGTATAAATGGTTTTACACATTTTTAACACATTTTAAAATAGAAAGTTGCATACGTTCCTCGCATACAAAGATATATAAATATGCTATTGCTCTAGTCAATATAAAGGCGAATGTGCCTATTTCGGGCAGCTGTTAGCCTTATTTACGTAACAGGTATATCCAAATAAAACTTCCTTGTCAACAAAACTATTACGTCTATATTTCCATAGCAAATCACGCGCGAACATCAATGAGGAAAATATAAAAGTGGTTTGTACATAATGTTCCTGGTCCCCGGGTCTTGCAAAGCTAGCTTAATCACGCACAGACAAGTGTTTGTATTTAAATTAAGTAAACAACACCATCCAGAAGACATACACAACTTATATATATATACTTATATTAAGTTAGCATTTGACAAATATAAGTAGCAAGATCAAATTGACATTAGTGACAAGTAATTCTTGAATTTGGTGTATTTATTGTTTAATATTTTGTCAATAGACTTAAAAATGAACCTTAAGATCCCACTGGCTAGATTCAAGTTTAACTAAATTTCGTAACAAAAAGATTCATAATATTATAACAAGCCTGTCTGTGGGATCTGACTGACCCATGCGTCCGTGGTGGTATTCTTAACCAATAATAACCGCACGTAGCTATTATTGTATTAGTGATGTTCCGTGCAGATTTGACAGATCCCGGCGTACATCGACCTACGATGCAAAGATCCGCAGCAGTTACATGCAGACAAGCACCGCGCAAATAATAAGTGTTATAAAATGTACGTTTCTTAGACCCAATGTGACCGATAGACAACACTTAAGCGGCGCCCGTGGTAGAGCTGGACAGTTTGTGAGTTTGAGTCCTACTTAGGGCGAAGGACTTAATAAGCTAATCTGTTTTGCGCCTGGGCTTTATTTGTCTAGGATCTTTCGCCACTAAAATAATGATCATAATTGTGTTGCTGCGATACCAAAAATATTCACGAAACCAAAATTATAGAAGGTAAATATGCAACATATATTGCAACGTGGCCGTGCCGATTTGATGAGACAAAGCTTGAACTAACTTTTTAGTGCTTCTCGGATTCTTTGTGAAACAGTCTTAATATGACGCATTTTGACAATTTTCTTCGTCTTTTATATTAATCCTATAGATAATTTATTTCATCCCCGTCTAAGCTACGACCCACCCTTGATAATGTGGATATCTGATTCAAAGTATATCTTGTATTTACATAAGTTGCTACATTAAAGCAGGCACACTGCTGTGCGCCCGTGGCAGAACTGGCAGGACAACTGATGCTCCGTTATCCCCGGTTCTCATTGCGTGGGTTTGACTTACAGTCAAGACAAAACGTTATGTCTTCCATGGTTCTACCCTTACATATAAATTTGGGGTCCTCCTCCACCAATAACAACTGGAGGTCGCAAGGGCTTTTCTGCTTTTTATGTTTTCAGTCGACGGGGGAACATGTCCGGAGAGTCCTGAGATAGAGATTATTTCCAAATACGCCTCAATAATAACGTTGTAGCTACATTTTAAACTTCTTTGCAAACCCAGTGGACCGGTTGGGAAGAAAAAAGGAACTAATATCATTTTGGCAAAATGTGTTTCTAGCTGTTTCCAGTCTATATATGGCTTATACGAACAGAGTCGGCATTATGTAAATGTATATAACACATTTTAAAAATTACTTAAAATCTCAAAAATGGAAACCATGTTCAGAAAAATAGCGAAGAATTTAATAAATACCAATGCGATATAAATGTCACACCTTTCTGCAAAGTTATGTCTTGATTAAAGGTTTAAGATTTATTTATATAAAAGCCATTTAACGACTGCTAATTTAGGGTAATTGTGTATCGAGTATAAACTTGCAATTGTTTGTGTTTGCTTCTGTCAACGTTCAAGTTGATACAGAAAAGGAAATACACAAAGCTTTTACTTGCAATTATTAAATTCCGGAGATATGCTCATTAACTATTGTTGATACTACTACGTATGGAAGGGACTTAGGGGTAAAAATTCCAACATGTGAATTTTGTAACGTCTTTGGCTGTTCTTAAAAGTTACGTACGTACTAGTGAGGTCCGGGAACATACCCTTCCTTTGCGGTCGTTACACATGTGCTGTTATAACTGTTTTAAACAGGAAGCTGCCGTTCTGACCACTTAAGACAAATACTGGTTCAAGCGTGAGAAAGTAGTTTACCATACATCTATTATTTGATTCGAATGAAAGACAGAGGCGCAGGTACAAAAGGAAACCCATTCAGTTTATCCTTTCGATATAACATTATCTATTCGGTATAACCAAGATTCAATCGCGATTTTAAAATGCAACGCTAAATGAACAACTCATTTATAAATACCGCCTATCACCGCCCATCTCACTAAGAAAGCAAGAAATACTGCATCCAGACACTCATGTGTCAACATATTGTATCCAGAATCTCATGGGCAAAAAACTCTAACCAGACACTTGTTTGTCGTAATCAGCATAGGGCGACATTTACCAACTTCCCTCTGCAGCGCGGTTAAACCCATCTTGGTTATCGACCCTTTACCTTCTGCTGCGTATATATATAATTATATATGTATGTATGTTATCTCTCTCTCTCTCTCTCTCTCTCTCTCTCTCTCTCTCTCTCTCTCTCTCTCTCTCTCTCTCTCTCTCTCTCTCTCTCTCTCTCTCTCTCTCTCTATATATATATATATATATATATATATATATATAGAGAGAGAGAGAGAGAGAGAGAGAGAGAGAGAGAGAGAGAGAGAGAGAGAAAGAGAGAGGGAGAGAGATAGAGATAGAGATAGATATATAGATATATATAACATACATACATACGACTCAGACTAAAGTGTATGGACATATATACATCCACACACACACACACACACACACACACACACACACACACACACACACACACACACACACACACACACACACACACACATATATATATATATATATATATATATATATATATATATATATATATATATATATATATATATATATAAACATGTATGTGTGTGTGTGTGTGATATATATATATATATATATATGTGTGTGTGTGTGTGTGTGTGTGTGTGTGTGTGTGTGTGTGTGTGTGTGTGTGTGTGTGTGTGTGTGTGTGTGTGTGTGTTTTAAAGTCCATTCGCGGGGTAGCTTTCTCCGAAATGTCTCAGACGATTGAAAGGAAGTGTATTTCTTTCTCAAACCCATAACGATGCATTTACACCAACAATGGAGTAGTGACGGCTTTGTTGTCTGTTTTTGCCTGTGTCTTGACTTGGTATGTTAAACATACTCCTACGCCATTGTCAATGCTTTTTTCTTCATTTTTCCATCTCAAAATGTGTCCTATTTCTATGTCATAACCAAACAAATGTGAAGTCCGTTTATTTAAAAGGTTGTTACTATTTTTAGCAACAGTTGTCACCCACGCACCAGTAGCTTGCATCAACTTGAGGTCATGATATGGTCTAAGTGATCTACAAAGCTTGGCTTCAGAAAAAGCCTACAAGTGGGCGTGCCAAGAACGCGCTTGGATAAAAAAATGCAAGTTATGAAACAGACATCACTTAACAATTAATGGAATTGGCAGTTTAAGCGCCTTCGTTGGTAGTATTGTAGTAATAATCATAATGTGATTGTCACATTAAGCGTGCATTTTCATATTCTGACATATATGGTCAATAGAGCACTCGAACCGGACATGGTAGCGTAGTCAGTAAGGCGTCGGCTCTAGGTACGGGATGCATCGGGGTCAAACTCGAGTTATGACATACAAGGGTAGCTGTCTAGCTCCCAGGATAAAGATAAAACAAATATAAAAGTAGTAACGCGACTTGTGTGTGGCTAATTTGATATTATACCAAGCGATTCAGACATGCTATATATAGTGAGGGCATCACTATATCTACTGAAAGAATACATCCCAGATAAATGAACTATTGTGCTTGGAGCTTAAAAAAACAACATCAAAATAATTAACTAAAACAAGTTCTAGAGGTGCACAACTTTCTCAAAGCTATGTTATCTTCGCCTTTTAAACCTAAATAAATCGCATCAGCTTTTATAAACGAAATAAAGGATCTAATACGAGTGTTCCCTAGATACTGAAAATATTAAACGGGTTGGATGAAATGGTACGAAACGAGGCTCTTCATTATCTAATGAACACGAATATAAGATTCTTTTTATCACATAACCAAAATATCAACTGTTTTTGTTGACGATGTATCATCTTTTTATAGTATGAAAAGTCGGCCTTGACATGTGTAATCCGGTTTGGGAGAATCCGCACAACTCGACTATTTTTCTTAAAATGCCAACAGATTCGGTTATAACATGACTAAAATGTTATTTTTTATTTATTAAAATGAAATAGTCCAACAAACTGCATAAAACGGCGACAACAAAGAGATCAGGAAATGGTATATACACTACACATACTTAATGACATCACACTACGATAACTAACTAGTGTGTTAGCAAACATAACGCATTAGTGTTATCACACGCTCGCGCGGTAGGTTATGTGATAAATTCAATTATTGTTCCTAATTTTCACTTTGTCCTTTTGATCTACTAACTCCATTGTTTGTTATTCTTTTTTTTCAATTGTCATGTATGCCGTCTTAACTTTCAGTTACATTGTGGGAGTATTGCCTAACAACGTAGGCTTGTAACAAAAATTACAATGTCAACTAAATAATAAAAATCGTTCACAATAAAACATTCAGTATGGGCGTAAAACGAGTGATGTCACTTTTGACGTTTACATGCATTTCGAGTGGATGTGAACTTTCAACTTCGTGACAACTCCATCAATTTTCCATCCATCATTTTTATAATTGTGTTAATTCGTTGGCATTATAATTTCGCAAACCATCACAGTCGTTTTCGTTGTTAGTTAGAAGAAATGCCAGCTATACACTTTAACTTCGACACGCATCTTACACTTTTGACACAATTCTTACTTTTACACGCATTTATCCTTACTTTAGTCAATACATTAACATAATCATTTAACATAACTTCTTAGCTGGAACATATTTGTGAATGTTTGAATGTCTTCAACAGGAAGAAACGAAAATTGGAGCCAACGAAAAATAAAGACAATTTTACAGCAATTATGTTTTATTTCGTGTTTTTTTTTCACTCTCTGTTTAACATTCTACCGGAATGTGGGCTGTCCATGAAAAACACAACCTTTTGAACTACTGCATAAAGAAGGGGGGACATGCCTTTTGCCTTCTTGTGGTTTTGCAATTCTTTGGGTTTTGCATTTTGAGCAGGCCATAAATTTCACAGTTGTTTGTCAAATTTAGATGTAAACTTTATTTTCTGGAGATTTGTTAATAGTAAGATAATGGTTCTTTCTTTTTTTTTTGTTTATTATTGTCATATGGAAATTGCTGCATAAATGATATGTAAATATAACAGAAGCTCACTTGTTCAGTGCGTTATCCAAACTTCATTAACTCCCAACAAGTTAAACCCAGTCGTCGAAAAATTTGATACAGGTTCTAAAATCGGTACTATGGTAAAGATTTAATCAGACTTTCTTATGAAACATCCATACATCGACATAAATGTATGTAGTTATATTTTATATTAATGAATATTACATTTTATAGCCTTAATGAAGGTCAATATAATTAATTTTGAGGCTCTTTCGTTCAGTATAATCAAAGTACCTAATTAAAAAAATCAATTTCTAATACCACCTTTAAGTCAGGTGAGTAGATATATGCCATTTAGTTCATTCAATCAAGGCATGCGTGAATGGGTTGCGTTTGACGTCTATGCTCCACGCACATCAAACCTCAAATCCAGTTTATCGATTGATCTAGCCAGATGAACTAGCCCCCGACAGGTTAGAGGTCAACTTCACCATACACTAAGCTGTAAATTGAGTAATGATAATGCCAAGAGAAGCGTTGATGCATCAAGGGCGCCAAATATTTGTTTGAGAATGTTATCTGACGAAAGACAACGCTGGACATCCGATGAGTTCCTTGACTTAAGTGAGCTGAAAAGATCGATCAATTGCCTTTCACATTGACATAACATATACTACATCATTTTTATTACATATTATCTAAATGTAACAAATAATTCAGTTAAAAACGCAACTTATCTTTTAAGAAACTTATTGGGATGAGAGGAACTTTGAAAAACTGATAATAAAACCCGCTAAGCATATAGTGTCGGTTGTCAAGTTTGTATTGTCCAGTAAGTTAAGAAGCTCATATTTATATATACATATGGGTTATGGGTTTGAAATTATATACTACCTCCTTCGCCACTGTGATCTGAATCTTGAAATCCCTAGTATTCCATTCCTTTCCTAAACCGGCGGTAGCTTTAGACTGACATGCCGAGATGCTACGATTGATCTGCGTCATTACATAACCTGGTTCAGAGCCACAGACGGCAGTGAGACCCCGCGCGGGATATCGCTAATATATCTGTCTATAATATAATGCAAAGTAAGTGGAACCCTCTTATAAAAATTAGCTGCCCATTTCGACCATTTCATCTAGTCGAGGAGGGATATTCGTACATGGCATTGTTCATTCATAAATCCGCATTTCAAGACTATCGAAAAGACAAATAACAATATTAATGTTAACATTGGAACCATACCTGGACACAAATGACGGGTCAAGTCTCCTTAAACATACATCTTTATCCTGTACGCGCACTACGTCTTCCCAGGCAGGAAAAAATGGCCGCGAGTGGTCAAGGTCATGCAAGGTCAATCTTGTGTGTTTCCGAAATCCAGTTTTCTTATAACTATGGACGGTGTCAAAAGCGACACTGCCCAAATATGACAATGAGTGCCAAGCAGACTCGTTCGACACCACTAGACCACACATGGGTTACTTGTGCAGTGCGGTGCTTTAAAACTCTGTCATGTATGATCGTCTTTCATGTTTCTGCTTTGTCAAGTGCCAATTCCGTCAAGTCATGGGAAACGGCTTGTCAGAACACGCTTTTATGCCCCCATTTCACCAAGGATTGTTTTTATCCAATCGGCCCGATCTGTACCAGATTATCCCCGATGATTTATTTTTTTGATCGGCCAGATTGTCGTTCTGAATCGCCTCCAATCGTCCCCATTTTTTAAGCCGATTGAATCCCGACCAATGAACCACGGCGAGGGACGATTCACGGACGTTCCTCGAGCGATCGACACGTTTCAGGGGCGCAAGTATGCGAAAGTACGCGCAAGTACCCGCAGGTACAAGACAAAGGCCCGGTAGAGACCCGCATTTCGTGCGCAAGTGAGCGATGTTCGTGCGCTGTTCGGCCGAGAGGGACCGAAAATGGGCGATCCCGGCTCGAGAGAGGACGCTTTCGGCCGCTCTGCGTCCGATGTCCGCCGTTCTTTCGCCGTTCTTCGCGCGAGAGTGGCCGAATGTAGCCTTATGTTGACACAGGTAGCCGCAGAAACCCGAAAGTAAACGTTCTTCGGACGATTTAAACGATCTTTGGCCGACTAAATTTGCCCAGATCGGCGAGAGATCGGTGTTTTTATGGCCCGACTATATAAATCGAGCCAGATCGAAGCCTTTCATCATTTTCTGACAAGCCAGTGAAGGTCATGGACCAACAAGCAGTGCTGGGGCTGGTTGTATCTTTACAACTTCGTAGTGCTATAGCACAGCAAAATGTAACAAGACTGGAACGCATGCTGAGGAGGAGGAACAGGGTCAAGAGAAGATATGCTAAAAAGAAGTAAGTTGTTGTGAATTGTTAAAGGTTTTTCACCTGTTTTTTGTTTCAGTACCTGTTCTGAGAAAAGTTTGCAGTTTATTTTTTTATTATAAAGATTTTATAGTTCTCTGGCATTGGTATTAATTTGTACATTTATTATTATTTATAATTACTTTGAGTAAATATATATAAGGATTTCTATATGTGTTTGATTCATTACAATTCTGTGGTATTGATATTGTTCTGAATAAATTTCTTATATTTCGTATATTTCCAGGTTTTGGTGTGCTCCCTGGCTGGGTGATGACAGAAGACTACACTATGGCCAATACGATGCACTGATGCAAGAGATGAGGGTCGGTGATTCTGTTGCTTTCCGAAACTTTCTGCGCATGCCTCCAGAGATGTATGATGAGATGCTGGCTCGAATTGGCCCACGTATACATAAGATGGACACCAACTACCGGCTGGCGATAGATCCTGGGGTGAAACTGGCCGCAACTTTGCAATACCTGGCGACTGGTGATTGCTACACAACAGTGTCCTATTCTTTCAGAGTGTCACGCCATACAGTTGCTGCCTTCATTCCTATTGTGACCAAGGCCATTGTCGAAGAGTACAAAGATGAAGTAATCCCCTGTCCTGTAACTGCTGAAGAATGGAAAGAAATCGCTGATGAATTTCAGAAGAGGTGGAATGTGCCACACGCCCTTGGAGCTCTGGATGGTAAGCATTGCGCAATCAGGAAACCTCCTAACAGTGGGTCGCTGTACTATAACTACAAGAAGTTCTGCTCTGTGGTACTGATGGCTCTGGTCGATGCCAACTACAGATTTCTGTGGATTGATGTTGGTGGGTATGGACATATGTCTGACTCGCAGATCTTCAATGCATCAGAACTGAAGGAGTGCATTGAACAAGGTATGCTGAATCTGCCTCCTCCAGCGCCAATGCCCAACGACGACGTTGCCCTACTTCTTTCTGGGTGATGATGCCTTTGCTTTACGTAACTACATGATGAAGCCCTACTCAAGAAGAGGTTTGAGCAGAGAGGAGGCCATCTTCAACTACAGGATATCCAGAGGCAGACGTGTTGTGGAAAACGCCTTCGGGATTTTGGCTAGCCGGTGGCGGTGCATGCTAACGCCTATGCAAGTGACCCCTGAAGTAGGCAGACTGAATGTTGAAGCAAGTGTGATTCTTCACAACATCATGAGGTACCCACAGATGCAGAATGCAGAAATGGATAAGGAAGATGAAGACCATAACCTTATCCCAGGAGAGTGGAGAAATGGAACTGCGATGCCTGACCTTGCCATAAATCTTGGCCACAACAGGGACAATGTTGAAGGAAAGAACCAGAGGGACTATCTCAAGCACTACTTCAACAGTCCAGCTGGATCGGTTCCTTGGCAGGATAGAGCTCTTCAGCCCAGAGACAACTAAAGATATTGACATTCTGTGTCTATTTTAAATTGTCTATTAAAATACTTTTGTATACTGTTTTGACTTTGTTAATATCTTTGTACTTAATAAGGCCCTATTCTTCCAAAAAATCAGTGACTAAACCAAATAAAAAAACACAAGTTCACTAACTAAATTGAAGCTGTAAATTGGGCTAATCTAGTTAATAAACTTGTTTGTGTTTTTCATTTCATTTTTGTCAACCACCAAAAAAGAAGAAATAATTATTGAAGTTCCCCTTTAATTTGGTTTCTTTTTTGTTGCCATTATCAACACTTTTTTTAATAGAACAAAGACATTTGATGAACATTTTCAAAAGTTTAATAATGAACAACACAACAATTTAGTAGCATATTTACAACATAAAGTCTCTTTTGGAACCGAAAGGCAATGCTTGTTCAAATAATCCAAATGTCAGACAGATTGTTTTTATCACTACTGGTCATCAGAGGGCGGCTGGTCATCAGAGTCATCAGACTGTTGGTCGTCGACAACTTGGTCTACCACGCTGTCCTGCGAGTCTCGGTTCTGGTTGAGCAAGGAGCTGAATGAATCGTTGAAGCTAATCCGGGAAGCGCTTCCCTGGGAAGGAAGCTGCGGTGTGTTCAAAGTGGTAAGGGTTGGTGTCCTAAACGGTGGGCAGCTAGGTGACCTGGGCAACGATCTGGTCACTGTCTGTGTAGGAAACGTGCGCTGCACCCATTCGTAGTCCATGGAATTCCAGGGAGTCACTCCAGGATACGTTTGGGTGCCCCACTGGCTAGGGGGAGGCTGCCACTCGTTCTGCACATGCTGTTGCTGCTGGAAAGGCTGCTGTTGCTGAGGCTGCTGCTGCTGAGGCTGCTGCTGTTGCAGAGGCTGCCGTTGCAGAGGCTGCTGCTGCGGAAGCTGCTGCTGTTGCAGAGGCTGCCGTTCCAGAGGCTTCTGAGGCTGCTGCTGCGGAGGCTGACTCTGACGTTCGGCGGCGTTGGCTGCATCATTCTCCGCTACCATCTCCTCGCAGAGCAGGAAGAATCTGGCCCTGTAACGTTTCCAGATCTCTGGGCGTACCTCGTTGAACTGACTGGACAGGTAGCCGCACATGTGATGCTTGTCTAGGCTGGTGGTGGGCCGAATTGTCTGCAGCAGATCCCTGGAGAGCTGGGCTAGCTCGCTGCTCTGCTCCCTCTGAGACTGCATCTCATCAATGGCGCGCTTGTCAGTACTAGTAGAGTCGTCGGCGCCGGGAGTTGGCCTCTTCTTGCCCCTGTGGCTGGTCGTAGTTCTCTCGGTGTGAGACGGGCGTCGCTGCTCAAAAGACTCTGACGTTGGTTGAATGGGTGGAATGTCGGGCATCCCCTGAACATCCAGGATGCAGTCGTCATGGATCACCTCTACGGAGGTCGAAGTAGAGGCCGCGGCCAGGGGCGCTGCAGCTGCAGCGGTCGCCTTCGCATACATAGATACAGTGTTCCTCCTTGGAACCTCTATCATGTGGGAGATCAGGAAGGAGAAGTTGTCCAGGATCCATCTGAAAAGACAAATTAAAAGAAAAATTATATAAACAGCAACAACATATTTTCACACATGATACACTTGTATACTGAACCAAATTCCCGACGCAGCACAAGTTTTATGTAAATAAGAAAGAACGGGTCAAAATATTTGATTGATAATTCGTACAGCGAATATTAACCATTGTATTGATTAAAATTTGCCCCTTTCACTAATTTCAACAGTAAACATTACTGCAACATATGAAAGACATTGCAAATAAAACTGTCAATTAAGTAATTGTAGATACTTTCTGGTCTCTGTCTGTGATACGGACTGCTCCCTGGCCGGACTTGGTTTTCCTCAGACGAGAGAGTCGGGTCCGGATGGACTCGTACCAGAGAGTCAACTCTTCTCTGGGACGTTGCATCACTTCTGCCTGGGTCCTCCACAGCTCATCTCTGACCGTTTTGTTGAGCCAATCCCTCTTAGACTTGTCGTAGAGGCAGGGGTTCTGTTGGATAAAGTCCACCAAATCCTTCTCTTCAGTGGCAGACATGGTGACACTCTTCCTTGCCTTCTTTTTCTGAGGAGCTGTATTTTCTTCGGGGAGGGGAGGCAGAACTCGACCAGCAGGAACCTCGACCGGAACCTCCAACGGATCCTCGACCTCGACCGGAACCTCGACCGGAACCTCAGCAACCGGCGGCGTTGGAATTCGTGGAGGCATAGTTCTGGCATTCTTCCCCTGGCCGGTCTTTTTTCCCTTGGTCATAGCGTTGGTCTGTAGAGGTGTTGCGCGTTAGGTGTCGAAGCTGGTTATGGTCTGCTGCTGTTTGGGACCCCTATTTATATAGGTCGCCCTAATCGGCTTGTCTCGGTTCTTAATCGGCTACTCTTGGACATCCTCTGCCACTCTCGCGCAAAGAGCGGGTGAAAGTCGGCTATCTGCATGTGTGATCGGGCACTTACGAGCATTTACGGGGCCATGCGGGCTGGTCGTCCGAGGATCTGCTGATAGTCGGGTGCTTACACTCCGATGACACTACGCACGACCCTTGGAAGAGAGCGGCAGAGGCTAAACGAAAGCCCCAGAAGGCTCAAGAGGGCTCCAAAGGGCGGGCGAGACAAGTGGACCTTCAGAGGACCCTCGGACGACCAAGGCGACCACGGGCCGACTGTTTTGATCGGCTACTGTTTTTTAAACTTGTTTAAAAAAAAGTAGCCGATCACTTTTTAGGTACCCGACCCTCGGGGGACTAGTGCGATCGCGCCAGATCTTACCCCGAAGGTATACGTTAGTGCACGTTAGTGCACGCAGGTTCCCGACTTATTTTGCAAAAATAGGGCCGATCGACTAAAAAAGAGATCCGGTACTCTCGGGATCAAAACAATCCTTGGTGAAATGGCCCTATTACAAGACTAGTGGCCGATCAAAAAGCCTCTTTAACCATGCCCACGACTTGTCAGTCGTCAGCTCAGACAAACATCGAATTGTCAATTGCATGGGAAAATGATTTTAAACTCAATTTCGTGCACTTTTGTTTACGGAGCGATGCTTTATAAGGTTATGAGTAGAAAACAAGGGGGATGTGATATATAGCGAATACCGAGTATTGGAGACAGTTTTGTCTTCCTCCTGATGCGCATTTACACAAAGTTCTATTCGGCAAAGAATTCATTCACTGTTTATGATCGCAATTTGCAAACATAAAACACGGTATGACAAATTCTCCATTTTTCGAAGCTGTTAAATGTTAATAAGTGACTAAGTTACATTGAATCGCGCTGTCTGATTATCCAGTTGCAGGTGGCACGATTTATCTGGCTATGCCGTGGATAGGTCAATTTCACAACTTGTCAAAACTGCCCTTTGTGAACAAGTACCGATGTGCCAATGAGTCACGCTCATTGATTGGTCGGGTCATGGGGAATAATCTTTTGGTTCTAGTTGGCACGCGTTTTCCGGACAAATGTCTTTGCACACCTCGGCATTACATGTAATTCACGCAGTGTTATCTATTATATGACCCTATTGATAGTCTTGTGACAATACGACACGCTGTAAAACTAATAAAGGCTGCCATCGAGATAGCGTTACAACACATGTATCAACGTTCTGCTTACAATTTTCTTTATTAAAAAACTGTTAAAAGACGAATGATCAATAGACAACAATGCTTGTAACTCGTATCGCTCCCTCCTGGAAAATCTCCTTTGACAATATACCGTTCAAACTGAAACTTTTTTATGTTTCATTGGGTCGCCGTTGGTCACTGAGAACGGCGACCCTTGTATTTATAATTGGTTTTGGAAATGACTATGGTGTTACGTCATAGCTTTGAGAAACGATATTATTTCTTAGCGGTTATGTTTATGCTATTTCAGATGTAAAATGACCATATTGTTATAGATCTATAATGGTGTTTGGTTTCGTATGTTTCTAAAACAACAATCACTAAAGCTAAAAAAATAAACATATGAACTGTGACAAAAATCACAATTAAAACATTGCTATTATCAATTGTTGATTCTTATTTTTTTTTTAATTATATGACTGCAATTATTCTTATGCATGGGCAGACTGCACAAATTATCACAGACTAAGGTCCGTATTCACCAACCATTCTTAAGTCATGACTGAAGCCCAAGTTACAGTTTTCATACCAAAAAAGCTTATTTATGAAGTTTCGATGTGGTTTTAAGCTAAAAGAAGCGAAGTTTAAGTGTCATGCAAAATTACAGACATGTAGCTAAATACATAATAAACATATTGTGGATTGAAATACATGACTTGAGCAATTCTTACTTAAGAAGATGGTTAATACTAGACTTATATAGAAACATTTTAATAGATATATGTGTAAAAGTTCTTTGTCTTTCAAGTTTTTTTAGGATTTAAACTGTTTTGTTGTGTTTTTATGGTTATTGTGTATTTAGTGCCTGTGCATTGAATACAGAAATGGTCTTACAATTCGTGATTGGTATACAAGGTAATTCCCGCACATCTTGTACTTGAGTTGACCGTTTTCCATCCGCGTTGACGTTCCAGACACTCGTGTTACCCTTAGTCAAACGGAGCTAATGTAAATTGTGCCAAATATGAATTTATAGATAGATACCTAGTTCAATTTGTTTCGGACTGAAACTGATATTATATGAATAACAGGAAGATACATGTTAAATGGTTTTACACATGTCTACATTTAATGACCAGTAATAACGACTTCTAGCGCCCTGAAGTACATCCTTGAATCAATACATACAAAATAAGATAGCATATATACAAAACAATATCAGTACGAATTAACATTGTAATGACCGAAAATTACCAACAAAGACAGGCATAGACCAACAATTGGGGAAAATTGCTTTAGTATTAGAAGATAGATTATCGTGTATTAAGAATATTCAATGGATGGCTGATTTGGATGACGATTAACCTATTAAAACAGGACCTGTATATATTAAATGAGTTGTTCTGTTAATTAATAATGTATATGTTGGTCCGAGGTACAAGATTGTAAAGGCTCATATATGCAATTATGTTGCAAAAACTTTTTCTTTTGTTAAATGCCCTGTTAACACTATTTTAGCTGTACATTATTTTCCGGCGACTTTGAAGCTCTGCATCAACTTTTTCTTGTACATTGTTATCGCTGGGGCCCGCTTAAGTTGGCGTCCGCACTGAAAACGGTACGCCCTGATAAATCGCTACATTTTAGTTCGTCAAAGTGGTGTTGTTTTAGTTATCATATCATTGTAACTAGTCGGCGGTATCCGGACAAGTTTATTCACCTGGGTTGCCGAGGTCTTCTGGGTTGTTAATAAATTTTATAGAATTTTTAAAAAAAATCCTAGCACGTATATAATGTAGCGAGTTAAGCAACTTCGAACCACGTGGGTGAAGTAGGTTTTGTTCTCATCTGTTAGCAGTTCAAGTTTTTAAGATTGTTGTTAGTTCAATATTCCGTAAATGGTTTCCGTAAAGGTTAAGTTACATTAGTAGTAATGTCTATGACACTATTGTATCGCCATTAAACTGACATTCAGTATATGTGATATTTGAAGTAAAATATCTCATCATTGTCTTGCGTCGGATAACTCATTACTTAAAGCATAAATTGGACGCGTTGTATCAATGCTGTTCTTGCAGATATACCATGTGGAAAAATGAGAATGAGTTTGTCTGTCTAAAAGATGGAGCAAACTAAACATTCTCGATGAAGCCCAATGGAATGTTTATATCGATTCGAAGACGAGGCCTATGTTTTGTTGTATTGTCTTCGAGAACCTTATATTTTACGGTGTATGGTGTCATATCTTATAGACAGTGGTGCAGGGTGCAAACAACGGATCTAATCGGAATTTGGTTAGTTATAGGATCCTAAACTCCTCTATTTCCAATCATGATTTGCTTAATGTTGTTTTCCCGTTATCATTAAAATGTGGCCGCTGATAATGTAAACATATTCGAATTGTTCTCTAAAATGCATATTTCTTCAACTAATACTTTGTTTACATATGGTATCGCGTAGTAAATGTAAACGTTTGCGAGAGACTAGAAAACTGGCATTGATATAGCTTTTTTTTTTTTTTTTACAAATTATGGCTTTCTCTCGAAATGAGACCAAATAAATCACATAGAGTACTAGGAGCACGCAGTTGTTTGTACGAATAGTAAAGTCATTCAAACAAAAGCAGTTTACAATGAAAGGTCAACTGGAAAGTTTTTTTTTAAACAAACCAGTTCATTGATGTGACCTTAACAGTTCTAAATAACCTCCACATTTTATAAGTAATGTCTTATTTGAACCAGGTAGTGCCGAGTAATTTATTATAAAAGCGACGGCACATATTCAAGCCTCATATAAACGTTACACCTTTAGCTCTGTGTCACTTTGGAACACAGCGTATTGCCCAGGTGTATCGTGCTTGTGAAGATATAATGGCAATGCTAGAGTGGGCTTTATAATCATATGGTGATTTTGTTACCAAATGAAATGAGGATAGAGCAACTGTATCGATATTGAAAGGTCAATTGGACTTGTGCCTTTTTGGGGTCTTTCCATTGTTTCCATATCACACAAGGATGTATTTCAATAATGTTTTCTTTAGTGTTTCTTTAGTGTTACATTTGCTGATTGACTGTTGATGTTTTCCACACTGCATGGGAAGGGGTGGGGTGGTGTGGTGGTGTGTGTGTGTGGGGGGGGGGGGCGGGGTTGGTGCGGTCGAGGAGTTAGAGTCGCTTACTTACAATTTCTCAGTTTCTCACCTTATGTGCTCTAATCCCAGTTGGCGCGATATTTTTTATGCGAGATGTCTTCCAGCTGACCTATGGTTCAGTAATAGTTCATATATTGCCTTGGGTCTTCCTGCCCAGACGATATCTAGACGTTACCGATATGACTGTGACGATGGGATGTATCTACAAACATTTAACCTCCTTATTAAAATGCCTTGAACACGAGTTTTAAATATCTTTAAATAATAACGACTCATTGTCTAAATATATTTAATATTGACAGGAAACAACACCGCTAATAATGTGAACATTTTATTTTCCCTTGAGTATAAAAAAACAACAAAATAAAATATACGCTTACATATACGTCATGATTTATGTCACTCATAAACTGTACAATGGTATCCTAACTCGAACTGTGTCCATTCCAATGTCAATATACCATCATATAAAAGTGAAGCGTTAAAGAAACAATAAAGAGAACATCAAATTAACTTTTAATTTGTTTGTTTTTTATTGTTTTATTGGGTTTATAGTCCCACCAACAGTATTTCAGTTATCTGGAGACGGTGTCCACTTGAAGCAGTTATAGTGCTGCTTTCACTGTGTATAGCATGCCATGAACACCGGGCATGATGCCACACCCAGTCACATTATCCTGACACCGGGCCAACCAGTCGTGGAACTACCCTTATATTTGCTTGAGCGTTAGCAAGGGAGCTATACGACTACCACTTTTAACGACTTTGGTATGTCGCGGCTCGGGATCGAACCCGGGGCCTCCCGTACCTGGAGCCGACGCTCTACCGATTGCGCTTCCAGGTCCGTTCACTTTTAATTTGTTTATTTTCAAGTTCATTTAAAGCGTTGAATGCAACGTTACCAGACTTATGACTTTTCAGACCACTTAATAGTAATTTTGGACAATTTTACCGAAACATTTGGTGAGGAAGTGTCGTCAAGATGATTTATCTGAGTCGCTTAGAATATTTGGTTAGAGCGTCGGTTCCAGGTACGGGAGGCCCCGGGTTCGATCCCGGACCGCGACATACCAAAGTCGTTAAAAATGGTAGTCGTATAGCTCCCTTGCTACCGCTCAAGCAAATATAAGGGTAGTTCCACGACTGGTTGGCCCGGTGTCAGGATAATGTGACTGGGTGTGGTATCATGCCAGGTGTTCACGGCATGCTTTACACAGTGAAGGCAGCACTATATCTGCTTCAAGTGGACACCGTCTCCAGATTACTGAAATACTGTTGGTGGGACGATTAACCCAATAGATAAACAAATAAATAAATAAATAATAATAAATAAATAAATAAATAAATAAATAAATAAATAAATAAATAAATAAATAAATAAATAAATAAATAAATAAATAAATAAATAAATAAATAAATATTTGGTTAGTTCTAGCTTCCATAATTTTTAGTGTGTTTAAAGTGCACCGGTTATATAGCATTCTGCCTAAAATCAAGTATACAATTGTAAATGGGCACACCTTTATAGCATTAATATACTGTTCAGGTTCGTATAATGTCATTGTTTTTCTGGTTACTTTCAGTCACTTATATCAAGAAAGACAACTTCAACAAATGCTAAAGATCCAAGCCCCATTTCATACAGCGGTTATCTACCCTTACTATTACAATTTGTTGCAAAACGTGCATTAATGCGATAATTTCTGAATCTTAAGTTAAAAACAACATTAATATCATGCAGGTCAGTGGTGACTTGCAACAGATTAAATTATGCATTAAGTGCGAAAGCATGTTCTTATTCATACAAATGTTTCTTCTTAATAAAAATAATAAATGAATGAGTGAGTCAGTAAATAATAATACATATATGAATAAAGGAACCACTCAATGAATAAAAATAGAACAAACAGTAAATAAATAAAATAAATAAAAAAAATAAAAAAGTTAATAAATAAATGAACAAATAAATAAATAAATAAATAAATAAATAAAATAAATAAAAAAAATAAATAAATAAAAAGGAATTATGACTCATAAATCTGGCTATTTTTGAACATGTGTCATGTGTCTTATGTGTGTCGTACTTTAGCACAAGCTTAATGATGATAGTAAGTCTTAGTGAAAGACAACACATCAATTAAAATTAAAACTGTTACTTAGCACACTTTTTATCATTTTAAAGTGACACTCACGTCCGTATAATATAGATGTCGGTGCGCAAGACCTTTATAACACAGAAGAATTTTCAAAGTAGCAATTTAACAATCTTAGAGCTATCCCAAATCCGAATAAAATAATTATATCACTTATTTAAAACCTTTTTAATATATTTATTGTTCACATTTGAATGTTTTGTGTGTAAATCACATTTGCTGACATAATATAATTGAATGTGTGTTTCTACTTTTTTGCATGCATTTGTAAATTTATCAGATGTCTACGTTCTGACGAAAGTAGATGTTGTTCTCTTGAAGACGCTAATTCGTTTCGTAAACAAATGATTAAAGCCAATAGAGCAGCCGGAGTGATTAAATGGCCAAGACATCTTTCACCTTGAAACATTCCAGGTAGTCCCCTGGCTTCCCATGCGGCTTGTCCCAAAATATCATGTGCAAAAACCTTGATTCTTCCTAGTCAAGTGCCGGACCTACTGTTTTCTGCCTGTTCTAACTTCAATCCCAGCCATCAACACTTACTCATCCAAGTCTCTAATAGTCACAACTAGTATTGCATTTACCAACTTCTAGAGAAAACTATCCAATGTCGGAGGTGCTTGTATTTGTGCATTAATCCTATTCGGGCGTTGTTAAAATAACGCACGGAGTCATTGATGACTCCTCAGCCCCTCACCACGTAGGTTCGAGCCCCAGTCTGGGTGACGTTCGCCAGCTAACATGGGGTGCGCCGTTGGTCCTACACAGACTGGGGTCTTCCTCCACGTATAATTAGCTGGATGCCGCCAAAATGACCAAAATATATGTGTGCGATTTAACGAAGAGCGAAAACAAGAGAAAAACAAACAAACTAGATTAGCCTTTGAAAAAGACCTAGGTAGTACATGTAGGCATTGTATTTTTTATGTGCACTTTTAATGTCAATGCCTTTTTGTTCTTTGTGATATTGTTGTTGAAGCATCGTGATATTGGTATAGTCCTTAAACTGCACATGGAACCATTATAAAATGCTTTGATGCGATTATTGATTTTGGATGGTATGGGGTCTTCCTGGATTTTTAGGGTATTATTGCTTAAAAATCTACACGACCTAATAACCAATCATCTTAATTTCTTGGGATTGAACATCAGAGAAAATGACATTGTGTCCCCTTCCTTTCAGTATAGACGGTCAATGCAGTCATGTACCATCTATTTGTTTGACAACAAAACATTATTCTGCCCTTGTCATCACGATGGGTCTCTTCCTGTCCTTTATACACAGACATAAGTGTATGATTACCTAGACCAATCTTGCTTTATGTACTGATTTATTCTAAAAAATGCACTAAAAATAACCAACCCATTTTACATCATACATGTGGACAATACCAGGCTGTAGTGCTAATAAATTGAAACACTATATAACGAAAGATATATATCTTTTAACTTTTGCTTGATCATGTGCAAGATATAAACGCTGTGCATTTCACACAGAAAGGGAAACCATGTATACCATGCAATATTATAACGTCATTCAAAATACAGGAATAAATAAAATAATAATGTAGCCAGATCTATTTTCGTTGGTTATTGGTCCTTTGATATGTTTCCTTGCCGTCTTCTTGGGGTTTACTTTATCTTTTACACGGAGTTATTTCCCTTGATGTGGCGGAGTTACAGAGCTCTTGGGCAGTACGTGTACATGTTAACTTGATGAAGAAGTCGCATTGCAGTTGTTTCTTATTTTGCAGGTTTTTGGCACTTGAGAGGTTTGTAGTTCTTTTACTTGACTTTTCATTAAATTGAAGGTAAATTTTCTCCAATGGATGATGTTCTGTAAATAATTTACATTTTGTATTTATTATAATTTGGAAAGTAAATGAAAGAAAGCTTTCAGAGTAAAATCCAACATGGCGACCTCATCTGTTTCTGTCTATCTTCTTTTAACTTGCAAGTTTAATATTCTTAATATCTAACTGTTATTCATAGCACACATCACTCACAGTGAGATTCGTGGAAGTTGGAAGTTCAGATGTTCGTATGGTATGGTTGAAGATATCGTAGATCTGTGAGTTTACTAATTTAATCTATTTTTGGAAGAATCTTTGTATGTAATAAATCCATGGTACAGCAGGCATAGCAATTAAAGCTACTATTTTGAGAGTTTAACAGTAAAGTCTACGACTATTGCACTGAAGCTATTTTATATTGTTATATGTTTATAATGTTTAGGATGGATATAACCATTATTGATTATACAGCCATTATATCATTATGAATCATTGAACTGTTATTATATTTTCATAGTCAACTGCACATGTACATATCGACTATTGAAACAAGTGTATTATCATATACTTTAGAATTGTAACATTTTATCGTTTCATTGCCTATTCCTCCCTATTCGACGATTCATTCAGTAAACAGTATTATGTCACAAGTGATCGGGATGGGATGGGATGGGATAAGCCGGCATTTTTGCCGATACTACGCAGCGACATTTCTATCATTATAGCACAGAGGGCACTTATGAGGTGCCCAGGGACTGAACCCGGCCAATTGATCGGACAGTTGTTTTAAGTTCGCCTTAAATACACATGTTTGCAGGATGACTTCTCTACAAAATAACCTGCTACGAACCCTGTTCTTATCTATAGTTCTTTATAAGTGAGTAACACTACAAACAACAACAACAACATCAACAACAACAAAATCAACAACAACAACAACATATTACAGATATAAATGTTATGTTTGTCATTTATGTTTAAGAATTATATAATAACTTTCTCTCAATTAACAGAAAGAACATGCTATCAATTCTGTTCAATCAATGTATGAAAACTTAAAGTATTAGCTTTTTGAAAGAAAAAAAAAAACATACACAAATCGAGTTAGCAAAGATTGTTTATTTCTGAATTTAAAACATCAATAAATTACATCTAAGAACAACGACTCCGATTTTTGCATTATATATCGCAGAATAATACACCGTGTTAAGTAGCGCAAACATCAAATCGTCAAGGCGTAGGTCTGATTGAATGCAACTGAACAAAAATCATACATTAAACTATCTCGTGACATTGTTTTGTTATTGTTTCTTCTTTGTTTTGGACTCACAACACTTCAGTACATTCAAACCGTCCACTATTGCGATGAAACCAAAGACAATGACGAACATTACGTATCCTACGGCACCAACATAGACAGCAGTCTCTCTCGAATCCTGGGTGCAAATGAAATTCCGTTTAAATGCACCTGTTGATTTAATCTCGACGGTGAGCTGTTTATTTTGGTCGAATCCGGTAGCACCATTTTAAAGACATATTTAAGTTTAATTGCAAAATCATATAGAAAGTATTGAATTTTTAATAAAATAGTTTCTATTATCGAATGTCAGTGACTCTAATGTAACTTTTGTATAATCTATATGTTACTTTGCAGCTGATGGCTTGTCTGCTTGCCAATTGGCAACACCTTGTACATTTACAACGGAAAGAATTGACCATTGTTTGCACATCTTTAATTGTTTACAGGGTTTCGCGTACAGAATGCCTAAGAGTCAAATCCGGGTCATGATATAAAATGGTAGAGATCTAGCTCACAAGCTATTTATTAAGAAAATATAAAAGTAGTTCCACGACTTGTCTGCCTGGTGTCTTGATAATGTGGTATTATCCAATATGTTCAAGGCATGCTGTATATAAAGCAAACATCACTATATCTGCTGAAAGTGGACACCCTAAATAAACTAAAGATTTCCTTGCTCAAAACAATCTCTAACTTTATAGGTAGGTTCGATAGGTAAACATTATTCTAAAAGATAATTCACCTTCGCTCTGTCTTGTCAAACCCAACTAAAACTGACCGCCAATATTTTAGAAACGAAATACGAAATACCTTTATTCAGGCAATTTCGTAATTTTTATTTTGCCATTTTGGTTTACCAATTCCATTATCTGTTTTCCATTTTGTCAATTGCTATTTGTCCCGTCCATCTTTCAACTTACATTGTGAGATTATTACCGAATAACGTAGGCTTGTAAAAAATGCAATGTCAAAAAGAATTCAAAATATGTGCGTAAAACTAGTGATGTTAATTTTTGACGTTGACAATCATTTCAAATTGAACTTTTATCTTCGTAGCAACTCCAACAAGTTGCCAATGATTTTTATAATTGTGTTAACTTATTCGCTTTCGTAAACATACAATTTCGCCAATCATGACTCTCGTTTTCGTCGTTACTTAGGAACATGCCATCTATAAAGATTTGCAATGCGCACCATACATCTACACGCAATTACCTTTACTTTAGCAAATACATTATGATAAACATTTAACAGGAACCTATTAACTGGATCTGATCTTTGTGATTGTCTTCAGCAGAAAGAAACGATTATTGCAACCAACGAATTCAACGCGAATCCTTCAGCTGTTATGTTATAGTTATTGTGTTTTCACTAACGGCTCAACATTCTATCAGAATGTGGGCTATCCATGCACAAAAAAGAAACTTATGGGTTCAAACCAAATAGCCGACACGAGATTTTAGTTCTTGTCCAGTTCTTTATTTTCACGAACATTTTGCAAAAACAGAATATGTTCAGACTAATTATTGCTTTTGTGACAACTTCCTTACCCCAGATGTACTTAATAGCAGTATCCATCTTGGATAATATTAACAAGTTACTTTTCATAATAAGTTATCTGATATTTAGCAGTATTTCGGTCTTATATTAAATGACATACTACCTTTCACCTTATTGTAACTTTTGTTCCTTTTAACGTCAGTACCACATCTGCTTTGTAACAGCATTTTCCATCGTTCTGTCTACTGTTTCTCTCAGTTTTTGTCTTCATCTATTCCACTTTAAAATGCGTGAAGAGATTAAACTTTCTGAAACACAAAACTTTGTTCTTTGTGTACATAACCCTTGATACAAAAATGCTTTCATGCACAACAACTTTGAAAAAACAACATAATATGTTCCTGAAAAATACTACCTGAACAATAATGATATGGGTAATGTAAGGCTGCTGCACACGTGAATTCCTGCTTGTACACATTATCTAATAATTTTACCATTTGCTTTTCTTCTTATATTGGTAACATCTTCAACAACCTGTTCAATCGGTTTTGTTTAATATATATTTTCATGTTTAAAACATTTTATGGTCCCAGGCTTATACATTGTACACAACTGTTTCTGATGATTTATAGTTACTGAAAATTATCAAATAAAAACTTTAACTTTTCAAATATGTCTTCTCACTTGCTCCCATAATGCTTTATCCTGCTTACCTCTTCCAATTTTGCGTCGCCTTTGAGGCTTCGCATCACTGACTTTTCTTCTTTCTTCCTGTTAATTTCCCATTCAAGAAAGACAACTTCAACACATGTAAAAGATCCCAGTCAAATTACACACAGCAACTATCTTCCCTTACTGTTACAATTCTGTTCTAAAGCACGCATTCATACGAAAACTAGATTTTAAGTTAAAAAAACAACAACATTTATTTCATGCAAGTCGGTGGTCACTTGCAAAAGACTAAATGTTGCTTTACGTGCAGAAGAATGTCCTTATTCAAGCACATGCTTCTTGTTTGTAAAGAATATCAAATGAATGAGTAAATCCATAAATATAAATAAATGAACTAAAAAATCAATAAAAAATAACACCCCCTTTCACTACATAAAATAAATAATAATGAAAAAATGAAAAGAGAAAAAATAAAGAGATAATATATATTATTATTTAAAATAAAAAAAAGAAATGAAAATAATACATAAAATAAATTAAAAACAAAATATAAGTAAAAAATAAATAAAATAAAACAACATGAATAAAACCATATAAATCTGGCTACTTCTGAACATGGGTCCTTCTGTAGCTTTTGCTCCATCTTATATGTGTCGTACTATAACAATTATAAGCTTTAGGGAAAAAATTACATTTTAACTGTTATTTGAGCTCACCACATTCCTTCTTTCTATTTTACAGCGTAGTACCGTATATGCAATAATGATGTCGATATACAAAACCTTAATAACAGACAAGAATTTACAAAGTACTAAGCGATCCATCTTTGGAGCTATCCCAAATCCGAATAAAATAATAATAGATTATCACTTATTTAAAACAATTTATATAAACAGTTATACTTTAAATTTGAATGGGTCGTGTGTAAATCCAATTTGTTGACATGAGTTAATCAATGTGCGTTTTTACCTATTTGACCAATAAGATTTGCATTTGTAAATTTATCAAATGTCTTCTTTCTGACGAAGGTACGATAAAGCTTATTCGTAACGTAATAAACTAATTAAGCCATACAGCAGCCGGGGTGGTTCACTGGCCAAGAAATTTTCCTCCTTGGAACAGTCCATCTAGTGCACTGGCTTCCTAGCTTTAACTTTACCTGACCTTGTGGCATAATTCTTAACATTGCCAGGTGTCAAGCCTAGGCCCTGTCTACTTACCGGCATGTCCCAAAAATATCATGTTGCAAAGTCTTGATTCTGCCGGAACCACTGCTAGACTTACTGACTATTTTCAGGCCGATCTTACCTCAATCCCAGCCTTCCACACTAGCTCATCATTTAAGTCTCTCAGAATCACAACTGTAATTACCAAATTAAAGAGAAAACTATCAAACGTCGGAGAAGCTTGTTGTTTGTGCATTTTATGTCCTAATCTTATTTTGATGTTGTTAAAATAAGGTAGGCAGTCAGTGATGCCTAGACGCGTCAGGGGCGACTTTTAACTCCTCAACCCTTCACCGCAGGATTCGAGTCCCTGTCGGGTCGAGAAATTTCACATGGAGAGGGTTTCCAGCTTTTATTTTCCATGTACACATTTTTAATGTCAATGGCTTTTGGCTCTTTGTGAACTTGCTGTTAAATCATGCTGATACTTATTTAGTCCTTAAGACTAACCTGACAACATTATAAAATATTTTGATGATTCACTTTGTGATGGTATGACGTCCTCCTGGATTTTTAGAGTAATGTTGCCTGAAACTTGACCCACCAGGCATCTACGTTTCTAAGTTGCTTGAATTTGAACAAGACACTGTGTCCTCGAGACCTTAAGCACCATTTTGTATGTGGCTTTCAGTAAAGAGGTCAAGGCAGCCATGCACCATTTTTTGTTGGGCGACAGATCCTACTGTTGTCCTTGCCAACACGATGAGACATCTTCCTGGTCCTGCCCTTTATACACCAGTGACATGTTGCTTCAATGCAGCCATTTACCCTAAAGTGCATTTATAATAACCACACCATCCTTTCTATTTGAAATGACAACGCAAATTGGCGTGAAACGTGAAATCGTGCATTTTGACTCAGTAAATACATATTAATGTTTAAGAAAAATATCTTACATAACGTCATCACGTTTTCTTAATGGGAAATAACGTTACATGGACAAATACGTCAATCTTTTCAAGATATATTAACAAGTACAAATAATACAAAGGAGATCGATACTTAGAATGAAATTATGGACAATATGCCTGCACCCACTCCCCCCACCACAAAAACATAAATAAAAACAACAAAACATAGCTGCTGCCCCAAAATTGCTTGAATGTTTAAGTAGTTCTCTTACGAGACGAGAAATAAAATCTTAAAGTTTATAGTTACTTTATTGACACACTCAGCATATACTATGTAACATGAATCAATGCATGTTAATTATATATTATACCAGGCTGTGCGTGGAATTTAAATCACACAATACATAACGAACAACATATTTCTAAATACTTTTACTTCATTGTATACAGGATGAAAATACTGTGCATTTCCCATAAAAATGTAAACAAGGTTTATTGTGTAATATTATTACATTATTAAAATTACACGAAAATGAAACTGCACGCTTTTCCTACAACATAGCCGGGTACCAAACGTGTTATTATATACAGTTCGTTATAAGTGAGTTAGGCTATAAAATAGCACAACAACAGCGTTTTAATAACAACATCATATTACAGATATAAATGGTATGCTGGTATTTTTGGCTTTAGCATTTAACAACTGCTTTTAAATTATCAGAAAGAACATGTTAACAATTCTATTTAAACAAAGTAAATAAAGTATCAGCTTTTTGCAAAAAATAAATAGATATTTTAATAAACAAGAATGATTAATTTTCACTTTAAAACGTCTTTGCACTTTGTCATTAGGACAGCGAATATAGTTTTGTACGAGATATCACAGAATAATACACAGTGTGCGCAAACATCAAATCGCCAAGGTTTTTAGTTCTGATTGATTGTATGTGAACAAATGTCATGCATAATAATATTTCATTGTATTGTTATTGTTTCTTATTTATTTTGGATTCACAACACTTCAGTACATTTAAACCGTCCACTATTGCGATGAAACCAAAGACAATAGCGAACACTACGTATCCTACGGCACCAACATAGACAGCAGTCTCTCTCGAATCCTGAGCGCACATGAGCGTCCGTTTAAATGCACCTGTTGATTTAATCTCGACGGTGAGGTTTTTGGAGATTTTTTCTGCCATTTCAATAGCTTCTTGTATAATTTCAGGGGTACTCTCTACAACGTTGTGGCATATGGTTGTATTGGGAATTGTGGAGTTAGCAGCTAAAACATTAAAAATAAACATTTAAAATCTAAATAATATAAAAAAGTAAAAATACTATTCTTAAACCTCTGACCCTTTTATATAGGCAGATCTTATTTGTTGAGATATGTCTTTATATAGTTGTAACTCCTTGCGAAATAAATTGGCATTAACACAAGATATTCGTATGCGTTTCATTTATTAAACATGTAACTAGAATAACAAGATTGTTTTATTTGACGAAGTTTGAGGTCTAGACAAGTGTTAATGATTAATATATCGCCGGAAGAGAATGTCTTTTATTTGGGATTTTGCAGAAATTAAAAACAATGTCAAAATTTCGCCATAATGACTATTTTGCTTTTATTTTTTAATACACATTTAGCAGCATGAAAACACGCAAACTGGCATTAGCCATCTTGCTTTTAAATGAAAGATTAAATACTAGATAAACAAAAATTAACAAACTTTTGACATCATTACGAAATTTTCGGCATTCTGAATTGACCACATTACGGTCAATAACTTGCATTACTTTTAAATTACGCGAAGACTTGATATGTCGCTGGAACTGCATGCAAATGGTGACTTTTAGACATAACTGAAAAATAAGTTGATGTTCTAAAAATTAACCTCTCCACCCGTACCCTATGTAGATAAAAGCAACTTGATCATTCTTCAATGCCATTTATGGGAAGCCATTCAGTAGATGTATCTTCTGGATACTTACTGCCTTTATTATTCAAAATGCTATTTGAAAGAAATACTCGGCCCTTTGTATTATTATTTTGGATCGCTTCACATACTACATTTGTTTCATTTGTTTTCTTAATTTTTTACTTAAATTTCATAGAAAATGCTCTATGCATATTATGTCTAGTCTTAGTTTTTGTCACTTTTACATGAACTTGTGTCTAGTCGTAGTTCAGATTTTAATATAAATAGAATTTCAAAGAAGCAGCAATTTTTCATTTTTTATTTTGTATAAAATGAAGGCGAAAAAAGGCCAGGTTATTGCAACAGCATTTAGAACTCTTCACATATGAAGTTTGCGCTTAGACATACAAGCAATATACATTTTAGCAATGAGTGTTTATTCTATGAACTAAAATTGCTTGACCCAATATATTCCAGTTTCTTACGCTGACAATTAGGGGCCGTGCCCGTCCATTCAAAGATGTTTGGTGACGTCTCGACACAGAGTCGAGAAAGGTTCCCGCTCACTAAAACATGACCGGTTACGCACGTGTAAGTGATGTTGGCCTTGAGATTGCCATTAAGACGTAAAATGGCGTTAGTTCCACCCTCAACAGTCTCGCAGTTTACTGAAACTATAAATTTAAATCGCAAGATCAGGTCATGTGTATTGAATAAATGTATGTTAACAGTAATTGATGCACTGTACAGCAAAATCGCCGGTATTTGAAAACAAGAACATTACATTGATATTAAGAGTATTACGTTGATATCAAAAACATTCGAGAGGCGCTCGTAGCCGAGCGGTTAGAGTCGACGACTTGTAACTCGGTAGCCCTTCACCGCGTGGGTTCAAGTCCCGGTCTGGGGCAGAACTTTCATGCGAAGAGGCTTTCCAGATAACCTGTATTGCATCGATGCTTCTTCCTAAGCACAAGTCTGGGGTCTACCTCCACCAATGTCAACCAAACCCCAACATCGCAAAATGTTGTCATAAGACATGAGCAGTTACACCGCGAGTCAAAAGTTTATTTTTGTAGACATTATTGTAGTCGAAATACACACGAAACCGCAAGTTAAAGACACGTCTGTACGACAGACTATAACTAAAAATAAATCAAATATGTGTGACATTATGGTCTACTTCTCACGAACTGCTTTCTGTATTTTGCACGGGGATGGAACTTTTGACTTAAATAAAAAATGTCCATACGCACTCATTTAAGAATACATTTGGAAACATATTTTTCTTGTGATATACATCGTTTAATATTATCCCTAGCGTGACACTGGATTTCAAGTAATTTAATCAAATACAACACTATCTTATGATCAAACAGAGCGCACGCGGATAATTGTCATAGTGTACAATATTTGGCTCTTTAGCGGTTGTTGTCACATACAAATAGCATGAATATTCATATTGTTGAAATAAGGTATGACAAATTTACTATA
This sequence comes from Sinonovacula constricta, assembly GCA_007844125.1. Classification (NCBI taxonomy): domain Eukaryota; kingdom Metazoa; phylum Mollusca; class Bivalvia; order Cardiida; family Solecurtidae; genus Sinonovacula; species Sinonovacula constricta. Next base: position 45,184,695 of record CM017562.1, read on the forward strand.
GACATTGATGTATAACATTGATAAAATTTCGATAAATAATCAATGTTTTATGAATATACAGGGAATATGTTTGAAATATGAATTCACTTTCTGTCAAAACAAGTGTATAGCATTTTTATAATAAAAACCTGGCATAACGAATAGTAACACTTTTCTGTTCATTGGTAAACGTCAAAAATTTATTTCATTTTTATTTTTATTATATATAGCAAAACAACTATCAAGGTACAAAGGACAATGCTGTAGATAATCGACACCAACAACAATCATATCAAACTCACCTCTATTTCTATCAATAGTAAAACATAATGTCACTAATGTCCACATGTACTTTTCTTTATTGTTTCTTTGTTGTTAAAATGATTATTGGTTATATAGATAAATAGACAAACATTTTCTTTTAATTCAAACTAGGTTTTTAAATTGTTAACACAGAGGATGTCTTCAGTAATTCAATGACTATATCAATATCCCTACGACATTTTTGACATTTACACTCGAAGTTTGTGGAATCATACTAGTAAAATACCTCAAAATGACAGCACTTGACAGATTAAGTTAGAACTCAACAAATAAAATAAAACACAATTAATAAATTCTTAATTTTCTACTTTACATTATACTCTGAGAATCTGGTTTCAAAACAAAATAGAATATCAGACATCTCCTACTCTTTTTTTCCAGGATCAACATTTGATAAACATATTTTTTTCTGTTAAGTAATGGGTAAAGCAAAAAGTAACAAATTTAGTTACAAAAATATGACATGGTTATTTTAGTAATGAAAAATACATTAACATACGAAAAAGAACAGATATTCATAAACCAGTCAAATGTAAACGTTTAAAAAGCCCTGAGACGGGGGCAGTCCAAATAACATTGCAAACCAAACAAATACCGCCTGGGTATGGTCTGGATTTATTGGGATGGTCAAACCAGTTTAACCGTGCACATTTAAGAGTTATTTGTTCGGGAATTTGAGGTTGAGTGGGAGTCGTATCATGGGGCTGAGTCTTACGTACATCATCAGTTTGAATTTCTTGGGTGATGTCCACAGAAATGTCACTTTCTTCTAAAGCCTTAATTTGTAGTAGGTCGATAGCCTTTTGTTTTCTACCTTCCCAAAATTCAGGTCTTTATTAGGGTCCAATAAGCACCAAAGTGGAACAAGTAATTTGTATTAATTCCGCTTTTCTGTTTCTTATTTTCTCCTTCAATTCCACCAGCTGTAAAAGGTCATTCCACCAGCTGCAAAAGGTCATATCTGTCCGCTTTTGTAGTTGTCACGTTTTCACAGCATGGGCAGAACTTTAGGTATTGTTTGAACATTTTCTTATGCTAATTTTCATTAGCTTTTGGAATGATTTTTACAGTCAAACAAATTTTCAACAAGGACATTATTTTTATATTTGTTTATAATTTTAAATTCCATATCAATAGCTGTCTGGCTAACTAGAGTCTTGGTCTAAAGTCGTAGTTAATGATGTTAAATCAACACCCTTTTAACTATTGCGTGTGATTTCTTCCAGCGGGAAACATCACCACAAATGGACCATAAAAACTCTTTCTCCCTTATTATTACCTGCCTGTTTTGCTTTAAACAAGACATTGGTACGTCATGGTTGGTGGAACATGTAAACAATTTCACAGCGTAGCCAAACACTCAAGATATTCTACAAGTGAAGGCCACTTTTTAATTGAGGCGATTACCATAGCCATCAAACCTAGCTCAGGCTAGTAATTAAACAGCATATCGTTCCTTTGTTACTATTATAATGGACGGCCGATTCCAAATTTGTTTTAATTCTCCTTAACGTTGCCCGATGTCTTCGACAGTACACCCTTCTTCTTTTTTGCAAAAAGGCTTACTACTCGAAGTTACCAATTATTGTTGATGAAATCAACCGTCACATTAGATAGAGTATGATTCAGAGAAACAGCTCATCAAGTTGTCATACATGATCGTTGCATTTTACATACTGCCAAATGAGCGCTCCTTAGTGGCCGTTTTACGATATTCCTTTTGGTTTGTTTTGCGGCATGGAGTTTCCTATCTGAGAGAGGAAAATAGTTAAAAATGCCAAACGTATTTTTTAAATTGCATATGAGACTTTCCACCATTAATTTGGTCAGTTTTAACAGACGACCTTTTGAAGTAGAAACACTCTAGATAGAACTACTTTTAAATGATATACACATGTAACCTTGAGTTTAGAATTTCTAAAACGGTCATACTGTCCACAGCCAACCATGTCATTGCTAATTATCCATGACCTATGAATGACAACCCACAATGTTACCCATTACTGTGACCCATGATTCTTGAGAAAGAAAAGAAGTACATTTGTGTCATTCTTATGTTTTCTTTTTTACTCTTGATATATAGGTCACTCAACGTCACAAGAACTAAGAAAATAGGTGGATAGCCCCAGTCATGAAAGTAGCATCATTTATATCGTAAAACCATGTAACTTTCAGCAGTACAGCACGGAAACCATCGTTATTTTCTCAAGAATGCATTTACTAACTTTAAATAATAATTACTATTACCAGTAAGATATCTATTAAAAAACCCAAACAAAGTCGGGAGACCTTATCAACAAATCAACCAGGCTCGTTGTAGGACTTTGATGTCTAAGAGCTAATTAAGCACATTATTTAAGTCGCACGTCCTTCTGTTGGAGGAATGAGCAACTAATTGTCCTTTAGTGATTCGATAAATCACTGGCTGCTGACTCATGGAATCTGAAATTAAAAAAAACCAACAACACCAAAACCACGCAGTACATTGCTTTAAAATCTTGCATTATGCAAACAACATCATTTAAGTTGAAACTTAAAGGCTTATTGCCAAGTTGCTGGATTGATAATATTTCATTTATCCAATCCCACTTTTGCAAAAATATTGGTACTGAAATGGTAGAACAAATGATAAAAACGATTTAAGTTTTACAGGGATTAAAATGACTTATATTATAAAGTCCAGTCTAAATGGACGTTGACAATTTTAGGTTGTTATACAAGCTTTCATTTTGGTATAGGACCTGTTAAAATGTGTAAGCTCTGTTGTCCACCTGGTGACCGATGTTTTACTGATTCATATGCACTCTACTTTAATATGTTTTATAATACTGTTAATATCAACTATGTGAATAACAGTAATGGCAACTGGCGAATTGTTAGTACACTTAATGTGAACTTAATTAGCTTCGACCTCCTTAATCAGTAAAAGGAAACATTATCTGACAAAACAACGATACCTTGCTTTTTCTTAATTTTATTATTTTTCTGTCATTTGGAAAACGTTATTTATAAAGGCTGTCGCTCACCAATCTCTTTTTGACGCTACAATAAGCGCAAGCGGCCTAGTTGAAAATCCAGGTTTAATGGGTTTCCTTAAACATAAATATATATCAAAAAGAAAACCAATATGATTCAATTGCAACTGAAGCTTTCAGCAAAAATTAACAATGGAATTGATTACAACAACAGTTTCACAGTTTACCACATCTACGGAAACTTTATCTCAATATAATCTCCGCAAAACAAAATAAACATTAAACAAATATGTTTATAAATATCTTTAAGTTCGATAAATAAAAAGGTTGAATATGGCATTACACAGAATACCTATTTATTGCATACTGAAGAAACTTGAAGAACATATCAGTATTTTAATTCATGTTTATATGAGACATATATTTACCTTTATGTGGACTTCTTTCATCTTCCCGAAACCACAATGTGTCCACACTATGGATTTACCATGATGGAAAAACTTAAACAGCAACGAACCCTCGCCGCATACCAAGGCAGACGATTCTTCCGCGACGTTCGTATCTAATTTCAAACCACATAGAGTAACCGCACCTACCTTTTGGCGAATTATTAGCAGAGCGAAATTTTATTTAAATAACACAGTGGTTTATGTCAATATTGCGCTTTACATGTTCTTAATCTTTACATGTTCTTAATTGTTAGAGCAACGTTTTAATTGAATACACATATTTTTACCTAATTCACTAAATGACAACAAATTTAGCTCATTATTATACACGATAATGAAACACCTAAATTCACCTTACTTTACTAGATTCATACGTCATAGCAAAAATTGTAATCGCCCTAATTCTTCAGTGATTTCCAAAATCAATTTTATTCTTGGTATGTATGATTTGGCAGCTTTTAAATATGAACGCTTATGACGTTTATGTGAATTGTGCATATTTACAAAGAATACGTTCTTAACTAACTTCTCAAGGAACAAAGGCTTGTACGAAAACTAAGGGAAATCTCCTTGCTGTTACCGAACATCTTACCACATTTCGGCTTTGTTCCATTCCAAACACCGTCGGCATAAAATGATGTCATGTCCCCTGCCGTATGGGTATACGGATAATCGCAGGCAAACTCGTAGTAGCAAGCTTCACGCTCGACAACATGGGCATTCGTCAACAAAGGTGTATACGAATCACCTGGATGGAAAAAAGACAATGTTTAAAAAGCGCCGGATTTATTTTGTTATACTAAGATAAGTATGTCGCACTAACAAATTATAGAAAATGGGGCAAAATGTGCTGTATAAAGTGAAAACCAACCACAACTGGGGACGCGTCGAAGGTTATTTGAAAGTAAATAAAACAGCCCAAACGTGATTCAAGTATAACATAAATAGCAACATAATTATGCAACGCGTAATAGATCCTAAAATATGATTGAATTACTGGCGGAATTTCAAATACGGAGACAACCATACCCGTAACCACGCCATAAGCTACATAATATTGTTATCAGTATGCATGTAAGTTAGGCAAAAATCCGAAAAGCTCCTATTACGACACACAGTTATTGTTATAGTAAATACCTGAGAAATTTCGATAGTTCTACAAACCTTTATATATGGCAACATGAACGTTTGCTCCCGTAACGCAGTGGTCCCTCATACGCGCAATACATCGTCGGTATTCCGTCGACGAGTAAAACAGTGGATGCCACATACGCAGAGTCTGGGAGACGTTATTGGTAGAGTATACCAGACCGCCTAGTCTGTAGTTCGTGCTTGCTGATGATGAATCAAGCATGGCAGCGCCTATACCGTCAAAATAATACCCAGGCAATGATCCTGTCGTAGACTCTGCCTGCAAAGGATTTTTGACGGTCCTCTTGAGTTTATCAGGTATTGCCGACATGCTCTTGTAAACTGGAACATTATCTATTTCGAGAAAACACCGTTCGCAGATTACTGATATAATGTTTGAGGGATGTGACCCCAGCAAAAATATGCTACATAACTCAATGAATCATTTTAGCAACGTATCGCGTATGTTGAAGTCAGTAATCTTTGCGGGATAAAAGGGATGGCGGATGCCAGATTATCGGAGTTTTACTTTTGGCTTGCACTTGTTTTTGATTTCGAGTGCAAAATCTTTTTATAATTAGAATGACACCTACCCTGACAACTATAAGGTCCTCGTCGTGGCTAAAAGGGGTGCTGATGGACATTTCATGAGAGACGGTATCGTTCTGGATGCTGTGGGGAACCGATGTGTTAATGATGAGTTTCGACTCTAGGCACGCCCACATTCGTATGGTCACCCTGGCAGACGCGTAATCACAGCCGCTTGAAGACAATACGGCTCCCCAACCATAACAGAAGGAGAACACTGAAACCGTTCGTTAATCGCAATGAAACAATTATCCGTTTTTAGTGTGGGTGTCTTTGTACGGGTTTGTGTCCATTTGTGTGTGCGTATGCGGTTTTATGTGTACACGTGTGTGTAATCTATCTGGTTAAGAGATAAGGAATACATAAGTGCTTAACTTCATGCTTATTTTTGATATCTATACGTAAAGGGTCTAATTTTAAATATGAAACGTTATAGACTTAACACACGAACCTTCCATATTTCTATATTAATCTTATAAATAACCCCTACATCGGTTAGGCTTAGGTGTAAATTCAACTACGTACCGTTAAAGAACGTCAATAACCTAACAAAGCTTGAGTTGACACCGAATGCCGTCCCACCTCCATCATTTGCGAAAGAAGCATACGAGTAAGAGCCTGCAAACAGAATGTATGTTTTGATGTACGAAGAGTATCCAAAACTAAAGTCGACCTACCTACCTACCTACCTACCTACCTACCTACCTACCTACCTACCTACCTACCTACCTACCTTCCTACCTACCTACCTACCTACCTACCTACCTACCTAACTACCTAACTACCTACCTACCTACCTACCTACCTACCTACCTACCTAACTATCTACCTAAGTATCTACATACCTACACCTATCTATCTGCCTACCTTCCTTCCTAATAACCTACCTAACTACCTACCCTATTAAAATGTCATAATCCAAAGACACATAACCTTATCAAGAAGTAGTCAAGGCAAGTTGTCTTGTGTTACATATGAATACATTTTGCATTCTGGTGCGTTCAAATGCTTAGAAATCAAATTAATTACAAAACATATGGACAAACATCACCAACCTTCCTACCTTCCTACATATCTACCTACCTACCTACCTACTTAACTTCTTACCAATTCACCTACCTACCTACCAACCTGCAAAAATGCCATATAATTCAAAACGACACATGGCATTATCAAGAAATAGATTTTGTCTTGTGTTACATATGAATATATTATTGAATTTTGTTGCGGTGAAATGAAAAAAAAAAATACAAAGCACATGGACAAACCTCGTGCATCTTAGTACGAATTATCAAGGGTTCAATTTAAAATACTTGACTTTAAATTATAAAAGTGAAACAAATATGTCGTTCTTTTTAAATTATGCTTCATTTGATTTACTTCCAAGGTATTTATGACACCATTAAACGATATATACAATGACTTGTTTTTATTTTTTGTTTTGAAATAACCTTATAAATAAAAACCGTGCCGTTTCTGTCTTCAGAAAGAAATTAACATAATGAAATACTGTTGAGTCTATATGCGTTGAACGAAATTGCATTACACCTTTAATATAAAGGAAGGTCATGGTAACACTTTGACCAAAATAGGAGAAAACAGTACGTGAGTCTGATAAATTAGAGGAAAATTCAATGAAGAACAATTTTTGGCAGATTCCTCGTTTCACAGGAAGGGGGATCAAGAAAGAAAAATGAAAAATTACAAAAGATACACCTTGTGCCTGTGAGACCCTGCCTGTTGGAACAATTTTTATAAGCTCCAACTGAACTACGGTGAAAGCGGGAACCACGCCCAGTGGATGACTTTTCTCATAGTTATCTGAAATATCCAAATACAAAGAATAACTGCTAAAACCTCAATAATACTTGGTAATGTTCCTTTTATGTGTTTTAAAATCGAACCGATCGCACCGATATAGCCCTATAAGGGGCATTAGGATATTATAAAATATTATACTCTAAGTTAAAGCAGCTCATAGAACATCCAGGCTAAACCAATAACGAGCAAAATATTCAGATTATTTCCAGGAACGATTAAATCCTTCTGAAAGTGACGATTTATGTTCAGAACAAGTATCAACATAGTGGATAACTGAAAAGAAATCACAGTTCTTGCGGTTTTCATTTCAAAGAACATTAGGCGTAAGACAACACAGTTAAGTGGCTTGAACAGGAAATAAGCTATAAAGGAACAGACAGAGCAGAGTATTAAAATTTTCATTGATAAACAGGGTATGTTCATAAAAGATTAACATTATCAAACTAACAGATACTTTAAACCTACTTACGCTAGACGTATCAACAACGTGTTTTAAACGTTGAATGAGTACATGTCTGTTAAAATGACCCGACAAAAGACGCCATTCGTCATGAAATGCATAACAACATTTTTATCTTTCGCTTTACCTGTATTTTTTTAAATTCAGGCTCGCCCTTGGACGACTTTTTACAGGCATTGACTTTTGATTGAAGTCCTGGGTACAGCGTGAGAACATGCATGGAGCTATTCAGTTTAAGCTGACAGGCGTTGCACCTCAGTTCCTCCCTGACATTCGGTCTTCTCTCACCATTATTAATTCTCCACTTTCACACATGAAATGTTCCTTTCAGAGAACAGTAATTTTTAACGGCGCGAACCAAAAAAGTACTGAATGGTAACAGATCATGGCTTAAACACAAATCTTATATTTATTTATATCAAAATATTTTCGTTTTATTATCAGGTCTGTGAAATGTTGAACTGTTTATAATTTGATTTACATTCCGATTTAGACTACGCAGGAATAAGCTCCAGAATGGTCAGCATTAATACATGTAACATAGCATGACTTAACCTGCGTGGAAAGGGTCAAATCGTATCATTTGCCGAGATAAAACAACTCGTTCAGCTGATCTTGTTTCCTCAATTACTGATTTTGACGAGGAATATTAGATTAAAAAATGTGCTTAAAATCTGATAACTCCACATGGTAGGTTAAGCATATACGGATATATCTAAGTCATCTCTAAATCTAGACCGTCAATGCAAATAAATGTTGTAATAGCATTTTGTTTTATAGCATGTTTTTGTAATCAAACCAAAGACTTTCAAACTCAAATATAGATAACTAGATTTGATCCATAGGAAGCAGTATACGATTTATTTGTTCTATAAAGACATTGGTGTATACAAGGAGAAAATACTTACCCAATGACGTCACGTAGAACTGTGGGACGGTGTATGTAGGGGGAGGGAAATCTGAGTGTCGCCAAAGACGGACTCTAACGTCACCTGAAGTCAAATTCTCAGCATTGTCCGAATTATAGCTGAATTCACCTGTAGGATACACGAAGCATCCATCTTACCGCATTAAATAAAAAATGTTATGTTACTTATATAGGTCATGTGTTATGTATTAATATATACATTGCCCCGAAAACTAATGGTCTGTATGGCGGCGTCCAGCTTATATTAAAACCTTGGATAAATAACGTGATAAAACACACCATATAATAAATAATTTTATTCTCAGACCACATCTTACTTCATCAAACTTCATAAAAAAATCTTATCTCGCCGCCTTACACACTTCTTTTATTTCTATTGACGACATGCAGAAGCGCGTGGTCTACTGTGATCACGTTTGCTGATTGCCACTGAGAGTCATGTTACCAGGATGTTTGACTTTAGGATCTAAGCGGTGACCAGAAATCACTTCGTCATCAAGTAATAATCTAAAAAAATGCCTTCAAATGTCGCATCAAAAGTATCGTGATTGTCACTGCAAAAAAAATTTCGTCAGATAATGATAGTCAAATATTTTTGATTTCGATTTTTTTTCATTTTATATTGTCGTAAACATGTACATGTAGCCGTAACATTCGGTTAACCGAATACTATTTGTATAGTGTGTTACGGGTATCCGGATAGAAAAAAAATGTTATTCGTTGACGTCCCTATACATTATATATACTTTTCTGTGATTTATAGCTACTGAAAACTCTAATAAAAACCCTTACTTTCCAAGTATGTCTTCTTACTTGCTCCCATATTGCTTTGACGTTTTTACCGGTTCCATTGTTTGCGTTGCCGTTGATGCTTCGCATCAATGACCTTTCTTGTCTCTCTTTCATACCACATGTGCCCTAACACTATACCCATCATGCTCACATCTCGTTTACACTAAACTCAATACCCTAAAATCGCATCCTACCTTTGCAGTACATCTAGTGTTGTACAAACGAATGAAATTGAAACAGGTAATCGACTGGAGTCGGTTACACTTTCCAATGTATTTCTTGTTTTAGTTATCGAGTAAGTAAATAATTTGATACTTTAAAAGATAAACACACACATACATTTTAACATTTCCTGCTGATTGTACTTCTTAATAGTAGTCGTTTACTAGTTTATATAATTGTTTTTTTCTATTATTTGTACATTATTTATACGTGATGAAAGTCTTGGCAAACGAGTTAATTAGCGGGATACATTTCATAGGTACATGTAATGCGTTGTACTTTACAATCATTCGAAATTATATTAAATTAAAAAGGTTATATATTTTTTTCATTTGCTTTATGTCTCAGTATTAAAATACAATTCGGGAAAAAAGAACATAGGATGTAACACTATAATACTTTCACTATATGCCTGATGTAATTCAGGTGTAAAAAATCCTTTTCCGGACTTGCTTGAAGCAGAATGCATCAAACAATAATTAGGAGCAAGTCTGTCATATTTTTGTTATGATAAAGGGGATACCAAAGATGTTAAAATCCAGATAATGGGATTCCTTGTATGACAAAAATGTCGGAATTCAAGTATGTTTAACCTCGAATTAGCCTTTATATTCATTTTTTCAAATACTAAACATGACATATTCGAGTTTTATGTTGAATTATACCTTAAAATGACAATAATCTCACATCAAAGGTTTTATATATGTTAAGACAGGCAATAATTGTTACCAAACATAACTCAAAAGTTGATGACCAGAGATCGTTAGATTCTGCAAAAGTCTATGAATAAAATATTGCTTATGTTATCATGTATCATAATACATGATACATACAATAGTAAATTGTAACACAGACACTGGGCAACAAGCTCAAGTAAGAAAAATACTCTAAAAGATTTTCTATATTCGGTAATTTTTTTTCAAAAATCGAAAATTATCATTAGGGATAGTAAATACTTAGCTTTTTTCATGTATGATGGCTAAACCTGATTGAATATGAAAACTTTTTGTCTGAAAATATGTATGTCTTCAATAGTTTTAGTCATAGATACACATGTTGATATCGTGACTGCTTGTTTTAACTTTTGCAAAACCGCAAAACCCTACCTTCACTTTTCTGTTTAATGAAAATATACAATCGCCTTGACGTCATGAAGTACGTGTATTTGAAAACATATTTGAGAACATTTTGCCACTTTTCTAACCACTCCCTTGTCTTAAATATTCATTCAAAATAACCAGTGTCATCACTGTTTTACACATTTTTAACCTATTTGAGATCTTCTAAATGACTATACTTATTACAGCTATTTGTCTTCCACAATTAATAACATATTCATTCAGTTTAGTATGATTCCTACGGTTAACTTAGTACATTAAAACAAGTCAAACTCAAAAACATTTTTTTGCAAAATATAAAAATAGACATGTTCTTTACCTGTAAATATTATATAGTGACGTCCCCCGGAATAACTTGGCTTGGGTCCATGGAGCTCAACATGAGTGTTGTTATACCAGAATATAACCCCTCCCCTAATATTTACGTCGTTTGTAATAAAACCACTTGTAATACCTGGGTAGACAAAGCCGGTGTCATTGGAACGTACCTGTAGTAGTAGAGATCAATGTACAAAATTGACAATGGTAGCTTAGCTAAAACACCAAATTAAAAAGACACACATTTAACACACACGTCGGTTATAGACACTCATACGCACAAAATTGCGCATTTATATGCAAACAACAACAACAACATAACCTTACTTAGGGATAAATAAATAGTGTATTTAATAGTCATGACCTCAAGTCTTTACAGGTTCACATAAAATCAAATCAAGATATAGTTAACAAATAGGTGAAGGCGACATACACAAGAAAAACAACAACAATATGCTAGATTATTAAAATATTAGGCAAAGTCCTAATAGTCATTTTCACCGATAGTTATACTTTATGTTACTATTTTCGCCACGCATTACCCAACCCTTGTATTATTACATTTAATTAACTTTGAAATATACTGAAACTCAAAATAAATGTACCTTATGTGTAAGTTGTAAACTTTGCAAAATATGTAAAAGTTCATACGAAGAAACCAAATTGGAACATAAGGAAGCATTGTTATTAAAATATAAAGGGCACATATAGATAGAACAAGTACATATTTTACACGCACAAAGGCGCACGAACATACGAACGCACGATGTATGATTTGTTTTCTTTTATATGCAAACAGGCATATCAGAGTAATACGGTTGACTGTTTTTATGTTGCCGAGACTTTTCTCTACTGTACATATTGTACATATGTTGATAGTTTATTTTATTACTAGGTATTATGCATGTATATAAGTTTATTGTATCTGTTTTAACTCCCGATGCAGGTGCTTACTGTTAGCTGTTTCATTTTGACGGGATATTGTTATTTACACTGTTTGTTTGATAGAAAAACATTCAGGAAGTGCGAGGTTGGAGCGCTCCCCAAACCAGATTTAAGCACCCCAGTCGGCCATTTTGCCGACTGACCGTTCCAAGGCGGTAACTGATGGTTTTTCTTTTTGTGCGTTATGTCTCTTCTCTGTATTTGTCACATTTACATTGACCTTGTTTGCCTTTGTCTACAAGGAGATAAAATTTTAATATCTGTGGAAATTTTGATAGGACCTTTTCTTATTTACCTTATTTAGTCATATTTCATCTCTGTATTTATGATTGTTGTACAATATCAGTTTGCTAATATTTTAGCAGGACACTTTTGTTAAAGGCAAGCAATCGCATCAAAAGCACTATATGCATATAGAAAAGGTAGCAGTGTGTGATGCATGCATATATGGAAAAATCATTTTTGCAGTCATGGAAATGACCAGGTTTCACTATAAACACGTAAACTATAGTTTTGTTGGCCCATTTCAAGGACGAATTTTCCTGCACACGTAGATGCACATTCAAAATGGCCTGAAATAATTGCAATGAATTCAGTTGCAAACACACAACTATTCAGGTATAAGGAAGTCTATTTTGCGATATTGTCTCCCAAAACAGGAAGTTTTTGACAAAGGACCGCAATTCATCTCGGATGAGTTCCTGTTCATAAAAAAACTAATTTGTCTAAAAAGGAAGAAACCATCTACAATCGGGTTGGTTGAAAAGTTAAGTGGAAGCTTCGAATCAGCGATAAAAGCAATGAGTCGGGAAACCAGAAAGTTGAAACATAAATGAAGTGCATTTCGTCCTGGGTACAGCAGTCCACCACACAGGCGCGAGACCAGAATATCTCTTCCAGAGGAAAATTGTGAAAAAATGATCTTGACAATCCGGATACATGAACACGCGTAACCGATTTTCAGATAAAACGGGTAAGAACTGCTTAGCAATTTTGCCGTAAATTTAAATTAGAACAAAAAGTTCTAGTTACGAATTAGTCACAAATGAACCTCGAAACGGGTCGCTGTTGTAATTATGGTGAAATAAGGGAACAGCAGTACATCGGAACGTTTGCTTGGGACCGAAGTTAATGTTAAAATGCCTGTATTTCCACAAATAAATAAACGTCCTTAATTTGACCGCAGCGGACCGCATCAAGTTAAACAATTCAATTTTCTAACTAGTAAATCTAACGAAAAACGCTATATATAAAGATTAAAGAGGAAGACACTTCAAGGAAGACTGCTGGTGTTATGTGCAGTAGTATACAAGCGTTAAAGTTTACGCTAGTCAGGTTAAGAGGTTGTTTATCGTTATAGAATTAATGACGTATTTCGCTTGACGTAGCATTCGCGTAACAGCTAGAAAGAAAAGAATCATGCTAGAAAATCCACTTGTTTATTTTTAACTGGGTTTCGTAAATGCTCTGGAGACTTCTGCGTTCTAGAAATGGGTCTATATAAGGACTTGTTAGCTTATCTAAGTTTAAGTTTGGACATATAGTTTGGAAATACTTGCAGCTTCTATATTAAACATTTCTGCGTTGGAACTGCATTCGTGTATTGGTGTACCTTTGGATTGTTTCAACTGTATCTTTGAGGGCATTTTACCGAAAACTCTTCAGGATTATTCGACGTTGGAGTATTTATTGTCATATTAAAGGGACGCCTGCTAAAGGGACAAACTGTAAGCTAACATTTATTTTGCATCCAAATGCTCAAATTGTGTCTGATATATTTGTTATTATTTTTGTTACGCCATAGATTAAACTGTTTATATAAATAAAACATTATTGTACTAGTTTGTTGCTGGCTTGTACTTTCTGTTACACCATTTCGTCGTTTAGTAAACGTGCCATTTTATAAATAAACCTTAAATAGCGACACCGGTGGTAACACAGGTCATATGACTATTAAAATGGTGACTATCAAACAACACAAAAGAGATCAAATGGACTTCGTATTAACCTTATTGTTGGCGAAGGCTTGCTTATATCATTTCATCTAATGAACAGTTCCGTTACTTGTGTCACCATAAAGAACGACGGTTTCTGTTACACCGAGCTCGACGTCATCCCGACTCGCACAGGGACAAACAGACAGACCAAGGTTAATGGAAATGTATGTCATAACTTTTTACGGTATTTTAGCTAGATTCCGTATGACGTGTATCCTAGCCAAGGTTACTAACATGAGTGTTGTGCCTTTGTATTCAAGGCATGCTGTCCTTGTTCCATGCTACATTCGTGTACTATCGTTAAATCAGATTCCCTGGCATATGCACGTACTGTTTAGAAGACTTGGACACTGGTTGCCACACGTACCTTGAGTAAATGCTTCGATGGCTTTTTTACTTTCTGGTGTCCATTTCCTGTGTGCCTGGTGCACGTAGATCCGGTCTTCATTTCCCGGTAAAAAACCAGCCACAAACTATTTCCTCTATCATTTGGCCCACTATCAACCGTCTGGCTGGTTACCGGATTTGACCCTACGTTCTGTTCGGCTTTACTTGTCTTCATAGCCTTTGTGCACTTCCTATCTCTATGGTTAGTCCCGGTAAACAAAAATCACGTACTGGTCACCAATATTCATTACACGTTTGCCGTCGACAAAAAATCCAAGAAGCGCAAGATGATCTCTATGGTTTATGTATGTTATCAGTTGGAATTCACTGTTTTTTCAACTCTTGGCGCTCTGTACGCTATCCACACACCGCAACGTCCGTATGGAGCACATCGTTAATTAAATTCAATATTAGAGATGCACCTTGTCTTGTTTTTTCGTTTTTCTCTAGACAGTTATACAATTTTAATGTCTGCTCCTAGTTTTTAAGTCGATTAATTTGTACTTTGAGTTGTCACTCATGACCATTGATATCTATATTGTTTTTGTTTACACCGTTTCACGATTTTAGTTACTGTTTCTATCTGTTCACCAGCTACCTTTACATCGATACGTCTAATTCAAACTGTACATGCACACAACAGCTGGAAATAGCATGTGAATTCCCTTTTAACTAATACTGAAATGTCTTTAAATCTAGATCTCCATTTGCTACGGTACTGACAACATAATGAATGTAACGCTATTGATGGCGCACTCGTAAATATGAATATTAAAATGTTTCTTCAGATTACATTTGTTCGACGTTGTGTATACTTTGCAACCTGTCGGCTGCATATAAGATTTCCCTCCTTCGCGTGTGAGCAGATTGCAAGGGGAAAATAATTTGCCGCTTTCTGATTAGTGAAAATCAAGTGGTTTGGAACTGTCCATTGGTCCGTAGAAGGATAAAATAAAAAAAACACACTCTCGGACACGAACTGCTTCCAGAGTCTACCGCTGATTGGAAGCCATATACGTGCAAATGTGGATAAACACGTTGATCCATGCACGCTTAGACGCACACACATGTATGCATACACAAAACATATTTTGAGATCGGATCATTCGTAATTTGCTATTAATATTAAAAATTTACTGTTAAGGAGTAAGCGATCAGCATTCATTTTTTTTCATTTCATCGATACTCTAGACATGCATTCCATACTGAAATATATCAACACAGAATTCTTTTGCGATAATACTTTTTCATCTGATGCTATAGACACGGTTTATTTTGTGTAATCGATATTAAAGTATGGTTTCATAAAGGCGTTCAACTAGTTCCAGTTGTTGCTTCTGATTAACCGACAGACGACTACGTAGTTCATCTGTACTAGGGTAAGACAGCAATAAATTATATGAATTAATTCTATCTTCACATGAACAGGATGCTACGACTATTTATTCTTCTCATTTTATGTTTTGTCTTGATTCTAAAGGTTAATTTCACTTACAATCAACCATTTTTGTTAAGTTTTTCTAATCGACCCAGTCGGCCCATATTGCCGACTGACCGTTCCAAGGCGGTAACTGTCGGGTTTGCTCTTTTCGTTAAATGACTCATCACAAATTCGTTCTTGCTTTTCACTTAGCTTGCATGTGAAATACCTTAGTCCTGTGCCTTTTTGGAATTTGGTCTATGTTGCAATGCTCATAGGACTTTTCATATATTCTTATTCATGATTACAACAATGTTACTTGTGCAGTGTGGCGGTCGTAAAAAATCCCCCCGTGCATGTAATCTATGTTGCCATTTAATTCATCCTATAAGGATTGTTTCGTGTTTTTCGTTTGATGGACATTGGACTTTGGTTCCTCAATTCAATCTACACATGAGCAGGATGTTTCACATTTACTCTTCTCTGGTCATGTTTTTTTCTTGATGCAAAGTTATTTTCACTTATAATCAACCAGTTTTGTGTTATTGGTATGGTCGAAATGTTACCCCTTTTTGTAAACACTATGTGGGCATTATTTTTCGGTGACGTTACTACTTACTATTTATCAAAGGAAATATCAGCGCTTGGACATTTTGTATTCAAATAGATCGATTTTCTTTTCGTTGCTTGCATTTGAGAACCCCATCAAGTGCGAGGTTAGAGCTCTGTAAAACCTGTTTAAGCACCCCAGTCGGCCCATATTGACGACTGACCGTTCCAAGGCGGTAACTGTCGGGTTTGCTCTTATTGTTTAATGACGCATCACGGATTTGTTCTCACTTTTCACTTTGCTTGCATGTGAAATACATTTGCCCTGTGCCTTTTCAGAGTTTGGTATATGTTGCAATGCTCATAGGACTTTGTCATATATTCTTATTAATAAAGCGCGAAAGAAAAAAGGAAAGAAAAAAGTATAGAGTGGCGAGTATGACTAAAGATGAACCTACAAACAATTTTTGTGATTTTATAAGAAGTAAAAAAATGTCGGTGACTAACCTTCACAAAAAAGAAAAATAATCAATTTTTGGTGACTAACTGTTAATATTTTCTTGCTCGGTTTGCATCTTCTAAGTAACAGGAATGCTAACAATATGTACCTGGACGTCTGCATAAACAGGTGTCTCCTGAAGCCCGTGATCCCATTGGACTGTCAGAGTTGAAAACAAACTTGTGTTCATAAAGTGCCAGGGGCTGATGTAACTCGGTGGCCGGATCCCATTGCTGGCCCTGGGACCTAATTGTATAGGAAATATCTTCTTTATATTTAAGTCAAACTCTCAGCTTATTTACAGTCGGTAATCAAGAAGAAAACATACTGCTAGACAAAAAATAATAAGTTCTCATTAATTTTGAAGCGCAAAACACGATGTTACCGATTTATCAATGAAGTAGAGTACATTAAAGATTTTTTTATTTTTTTCTGCGTTATTTGTATTTGATTTCTACGATAACATTTTGTATGTTTTGATGTGGCATATTGCCACGATGTGACACAGCTATATGCTAGTTAATATGTAAGAGTAATTCGTTGGCGCAACTACGGATGCAATCACTGAAAAACGTAATGTTGATAAACAATCGAATATTGGTAATTTGTTTATATATGGCATCTTATGATTTCAACAAGTTCAATAATCTTTATTCTGCGTAATTAAATACATCATATTTGGAACATGCTTTTAAACTTTTTCATAACAGTCCAGTCTGATAAAAGGGAGTTTTGATACCGCTATCTTAGACATCTAACAATGTCTAAATGTTGGAACACAGGACAAGAACATATGCCTATCCGATGTTTCTGTCAAAGTGAACAAAGTGAAGTTCCAACTGTCTAATAGATTGCTGACCCCTACAACCTATTTATATTATTATTCGAAGAGCAATATCAGCTCAATAACGCCAGTCTAATTGTATGTTGTATTAAATTATGTTAAATTGATTTGTTGCAATGTTCATAGGACTTTGTCTTATATATTCTTATTGTGTATTTTTAAATTATTTTTTAATTTGTAGAAAGAAAATATTAACGATTGTTTTCTTTTGAATAAACAAGAGAAAATACTTAGTTGATAATTTGATGTGCACTAAATTTTGGCGATAAAATTACCTGCATATCATACTAAAAACTTTACATACATGATGTCTAGATCACATTCATTCTCAGTTTTCATTTTTGTTTTAATGTTTTATCTTGTTTTAATCCTTGCTGCTAGAGAAGTACGCATTATTGATTTTTAAATGAAAGAATTGTATGTGATGTGGGCTGTATTGTTGTACATTGTGTCCTTCTTATTATTAAAAGCGACATGGACACATCTTAGCGTATGCGATTAAAATCTAATTAAGGTAACACCAGGAAAATAACCGAGATGAATACCCGCTATTTGCTGTTATAATACTCTAAGATAAAAACAAGCAACTAGCCTGTCTGCTACTCTGATTTCTTCCTTGTTGACTGCTACATCTTTTTGCAATTGCAACTGCATTGTTCATGTGGGCAAATTCTGTATCTTTTGTGAAAAAGTCCTCGCCAAACAGATGCGAATTTCAATCATTGCCTCTTGATCTAAGTATAATTTCTGTCCACACTATTAACCGTCGGAGGGTAGCTTGTTTTCTTTAAAAACTCTTCTATACGAGGCCTCGCTCTTTGAAAAGGTGTCAATAAAAGTAAAGCGTTTCTGTCAGTCAGTGAACTATTAATGAGTGACGTTAACATGCAGAGAATCGATGCATATTGAATTGGAACGTTCTTATTAAGACTTGATTTCTGCCCTAGCTTTCCAACTGTTAGAACGATGTTGGTTCTTTTCTCAAAATCTACAGACAACAAAGTAAATATTACGTTTTTTAACATTTTAACAACCGTTTATTTTTCTATCAGTAGACTATACATTTTATGTCTTTTAAAAGCTTGATCACATCTTATATCAACAGAAATAGTCGTACTTCAATGGTCGTACTTCCGACATAGAGAGACAGTGTTCAAGTAGCGTCGTGACGTATATCCCAAACCACTTTTGTCTTTTCTTTTAAACATATTGGAAGGTTACAACTATAAGCCTTGTTACAATCTCAAGCTGATATTGGCAAAGGAAGGCCACAAACAGTTTGCACTATACGGCCATTGAAATAACTTTCCGAATCTAACAATAATACAAAAGTGAATTGCGCACAAGAGTAAATAAGTTTTAAAATTTCATGGAGTTATCCCTTTGAAACCATGACTTGACAGTGTTCCTTCTATGTCGTTGGAAGTGAGGGAGAATAGGAATGAAGATAAAATGCTCATTGAGCAATCGCGATTGAGCACATATTTCTTTTTCTGAATTGACCGTGCCATTACCTTAAGAAAACCGATGTAGACCTCTACATAAATATTGTAATCAATCGTCTGTTTTTTCATGTCTGTTCATGAACAAGATGCAACAACCATTTACTCTTCTCTGGTCAAGTTTTCTTGATTCATAAAGTTTATTTTAATAACTATTAACGTTTTTGGTAGGCCTTCTAATCGAAATAGTACCTATCTCTCTTCTAAACACTATGCGGATATTATTTTTCAATGACGTCACTACTTTCGTCATAACTTGTCAAACAAAACGTCAGCGCTTGGACACTTATTCAAATGGATCGGTTTTCTTTTCATTGCTTGAATTTGAGAAACATACCAGGAAAGGCGAGACTAGAGCTCTGTAAAACCGGTTTAAGCACCCAAGTCGGTCCATATTGCCGACTGACCGATCCAAGGCGGTAACTGTCGGGTTTGCTCTTATTGTTAAATGACTCATCGCGGATTTGTTTTCACTTTTACATTTGGCGCGCATGTGAATACCTTGGTCCTGTGTCTTTTCAATTTTTGTATATGTTGCAATGTTCATGGAACTTTGTCGTATATATTCTTATTCATGATCACAACAATGTTACTTGTGCAGTGAGGCGGTCGTAAAAAATCTCCCCGTGCATGTAATCTATGTTGTCATTTAATTCATCCTATAAGGATTGTTACGTGTATTTCCTGTGATGGACATTGGACTTTGGTTCCTCAATTCCATCTCCGCATGAACAGGATGCTACAACCATTTACTCTTCTCTGGTTATTTTTTTCTTGATTCAAAAAGTTAATTTCATTAACTATTACCTGTTTTGTAGGTCTTCTTATCGAAATAATACCTATCTCTCTTCTAAACACTATGTGGACATTATTTTTAAATGACGTCACTACTTTCGTCATAACTTGTCAAACAAAACGTCAGCGCCTGGACACTTATTCAAATCGATACCCATCAGGAACTGTGGGGTTAGAGCTCTGTAAAACCGGTTTAAGCACTCCATATTGCCGACTGATCGTTCCAAGGCGGTAACTGTCGGGTTTGGTCTTATTGTTAAATGACTCATCACAAATTTGCTTTCACTTTTACATTTGCCGTGCATGTAAATACCTTGGTCCTGTGTCTTTTCAATTGTTTTTATATGTTGCAATGCTTATAGGACTTTGTCTTATATATTCTTATTTAAACAACCGCTTGTGTATATTTTACTATTATTTCTTAACAATTCAAATTTGTAAGCGTCATAATGTTTTCTTTCCCTTTAACGTCATTGTATCGTTTGTTGGTCAGTCCAAATGTCGGGATTTAACATGCGCTAAATAATTTGTTCAACAATTTACATAAATAGTGGTTAAGGTGATGGTCTACATATTTTAAACATGGCCCGGAACACTCGCTCGACCATGTTTTAGTTTTTTTAAGCTTTTATATTTTTGTGTGACTTAGTTGTTTGCAACTCATCGTTTACAAATACAGTATCTCCATCAGTCGAAGAATCCAGAGTCAGGGCTGGTGAACCTTTAAAATATACACGAGGCAAACATACGTCTCTTTAAGACACATTACCATCTCACATACCTTTCAATAATTTCAAGTAATCTTTAGCATCATGTAATCTTTGGCATTGTAAAGTTTTTGTTGTTCTATGGTAGGTGCTTACATTTTGTTGAATATGCTTCTTTTTGTCTAAAAGTAGGCGGAATTTCCCTATATCTAGCAGAGAGCGATAAATATAATTCCTTCAGAGTAACTATGTTGAACCAGTTGGTGTAAGACACGGAGCGTGGGATTAAATCAGCCAAAATAACAATTAACAAAGTCGATTGTCGTTCAGTTTAGCAACAATACTTTTGGCCAAAGAAAATATACTGCAGAAAACGGTATTTATAGACTCATATGGAAGCTAAACCTTTTTCACTAAAATCTAGCGGCGAAGAACAAAATCAACCAGGCCTTGAATGATAATGTTACTAACAAATACCTTTACAATCCTAATGACAAGCTTTTTCACGAATAAGATAACACAGAAACTACAAAATTACAGCTTATCATCTTAGAACCCTCGAGGAGCAATTTCAACTGCGTCAAGTTTTACTCCTTTGTTAGATAGATACAACATAGACATAGCAATAATAAGCGAACACAAATTACTTAAACTATCGAACAACTTTGTAAATTTCTATACACTCTGACAATATTACAATTTTTAATGAGATAATGTTAGATAAGAGATCTCATACATCATCGAATGTTTGAAATTATGTTGTTTTCTATGTCTTTAGATAAGCCCGTTACAAACTGAGTTTAAACATAAATAAAATCACATTTACTTGCGCTTTTAGATGGGACACGCTATCGTTAATTTGTATTGGTTGTGTTGCTTTTTAATAAGTCGGACACATTTTTGTTACAACCAATAATTGGGTTTTGGACATTTTTATTTATCTTACATTTTTATTTATCTTATCTTTTGTCAAAACTTTCAAGATAGTTTAATTATTTAAAAATATTTGTATGGATTATTACCGCGGCATTAAAAATAAAACAGCTGAAGCGCGTTATTTCGAAGCATACAAAATTAATAATAGGTAAGTGGCAATAATATTATTTTCTAACAAATGTTAAGGTACAAACATAATATATGTGTACTTGTTACGATATGTGCATATTAATGTACATATGTAACTCCATTTATGTTCTTTTCTTTGGTTATTCTTCGTAAAAATAATTGATGACCAACCATGATTTAATTCTCAGTTTTGCCTTGCACAATAAAAGGAAGCGAAAAACATTACGTTTTGGCAGCCACTAACTTAGATAAATGCCAGGATCATATAATACAGCTACACTTTAAGAAAGAGAAATATTATGTACAAAATATATGCAGATTTTAAACACTTACCATTTATCAAAATGATCCAAAGAAAATAAATCAAATTAGCAAGATGAGAGGCTGTCATACTTTTCTATTGTGTGTCATAAACTAACATTTCCATGGTCCTATGAGACTTTAAAACATCTACATCAACATTCTATATGGAACTCGGCGAATGTAAACGAACTGCAAGGTAAATGCAAACGTTTCAAATAAATATTGAGAAAATCCAATAGTTCCCGCCTTAAACGGAAAATCAGCAAATGTAAGCACGGGGTGCTTCAACAGGGTTTAACAAAAGATATACATAGCTCTTTCTGATGTGTTTTTATGCAACAAACATGTGCTTAAGAAACGTGTTCAAAGCTTGCAAAGTGAACTGAAAAACAGGAAAGTGCTTAAACAAGCCACAGGGAAACATCAATTGTTGATCAGTTCATTAAGCTAATATTTTTATAGATAGGATTAAACGGCGTCACCTCGAATATAGCTAATTGTTATACTACATAACTACTATTTTTATGATAAAATACTTTGTTACAGCAAATAGCTCCATCATGGAAGGCTTAAACTGTCTTTTTTAAGTACTGAAGGATCTAAGACATGTAATATATAACCGAGATGCCAGAACAGCATCACAGCAACAGCTGAGATTTGAGGCAGAAAAAAGCCAAAAATAACATGACGATGCAGGAGAACAATTGATGTTGATGAACATAATATTGTTGGTGAACCATACATATACAAGTCCTAGGACTAGGTTAAATTGTTTTAAGGGTGGTCTCTGACGAAATACAACAATAGCAAATCAGACAAAAAAAGATACATTGTTCATAAATTCCAGACCAGAACATCTCTTGTAGCACCATTTTTCAATCTGTTTTTAAAGACAGTTGGGATTTTCTCTAAAGTGGTCTGTTAATTGAAAACCTTATATTTCACAGCGGAAAAGCAACTCATTTTTATAAGTCATTATATTTATAGAAAAATGAATTACTATTGTTACTATATTTATGACTTGTTTGTGACCAATCATTTTCAATTCCTTGGGTTTAAAAGTAACATAGTTATTCACTATTTTCTTTCCGATTATGACATTTAAGTTAATGATTATACATGTTACTTGTAAGCGGCTGTCAAATGTCAAAACATTTTTATATTTGACTTTAAAGGAAGAAAATACAAACCCACTGTCACTTACTCTTTACTTTTTGATTAGTTTCAACCTAAAAAAACAAACCCATGCAGGACATTTTTCTTGACATATTTGTTTCTGAAATCCGATATTTTTGTATACTTTCAAAACTATAAAAATAATTTAACTTGAAAAAAGGAATAAAGAGAAAGCCAGTTTGTAGAAATACTGTAAAACTGTGTTATCCTGACAACAGACAAGGAAATAAGTTTATGCAAATGCATTGTCACAAATCTACTTCTTTATCTCTATTGTATCTTTTATGTTTTATATGTATATGTATACATTGTTATTTTATCATTTCCCATTGCAATTTCTGATCCCAATATCAATACTTGAACACTTTATTGTTTGCGGTTTAAAACCATATGAAGATTATCTCGGTAAAGAATACATTTCTATGGCCTTTTAAGGTATATATGTGTACAGTTATTATTGTCGACGCAACTGAACTGGTGGGATAATGTTTTAAATGATAGCTTTAAAGATGGTAAATGGTTCAACGGTCAGTTCTGATTATTTACATGTATTGTATTAAAATAACGACGATATTTATTGCAGGCCAAAGACTTATCCTATGTATAATAATAAATCAACATATCCACCGTCATATTGTCCTTGTTGATGTATTTTATCCCTTTATTTTTTAAAGCGACTTGGCCAATTTTTAGTATTCTCTAGAATAAAGAACCACATGCATAATTCAGATACAAACTGTGTTGTTGGGCTTTTGATTGCAATAGTTGACAAGAAACACAGGAAACATGGCCATACCATGAAACCAGGTTTTCAGCGATTTAACAATTCCAATTCAAAACTAGGTCTTCCTGCAAGCTTGCTATATCCAATGTTTCAGCAAGATTGTTTTTTCTAAACTGAAGTTTTTGACCGGAAACTATTTCTATTTCTGTTTTCTGTTTTTAGTAATATTGACCTTTTGACTGGCCAATAATGCAATCCCAAGCCAAGTTTTCACATAAACTACACACAAACAAATTTTCAGTAAAATACCCCATTTTTAATACAAAGTATTAAGCGGAAACTGTTTTTCTATTTTCAGTAACATTAACCTTTACCTTGATTCTTCTGTCCCCAAATCCTATCCCAAGCTGGGTCTTCATGCAATCTTACTATATCAAAAGTTTTAGAAAGATTAGTTTATTCAAACTGAACTCTTTTGAAATTTTGGACAAAAGCTAAAATTTGGTTCGATTATGCAGCGTGTTTCAACAAAATTTTCTATTTGGAAGAATTATGTAAGTCATCACTGTGACTAAGTTAACTTTAAAAAAGTATGACAAGTTATGGAGGCACACATGTGCAATACAAAAGAGAGAAGGGATAAAAAAGAAGAACATTCTATTGCACATATACTTTAATGTATAATGCAGATTTTAATGATGTTTTGAAAAAGAATGGAACACTCCTTGTTCATCATTTTAAACACTTTTCTTTCTCAATTTAGTAAAGAACAGTGCCTGATGCGGAGCAGTTCACATATTTTTTTCAAGATTCTCTTCCAGATATTTCTTTGATATTTTATTGAGCTTGTAACTATTGTATATGTTAACCAGACACTTAAAATAATACTGCAAGCTTGTAATTTCAAAATGCTTTTAAAATGTATCTAACTGTGAAACAATGTAACAAGTATATAACGATTTAAAACAAGAAATACATGGCACTTAAGGCTTGAAGCCTTGTTGCTTTAAGATTTCCTAAAAACTGACAAGAATGTTACTATAAGTATTATGAATATTCTAATGGTACCTTTAAGTATCGTTAATGATGGTAATATGAGCTACGAAACTTAGTCATTTATGATTTTTGGGCTTCAAGCTGTGTCTGGTTTTCTGACACCTCGGTGCAGAATGTAAACTATGTATCTGATAAGTATGTAAGGTTAGCATTAATTTTGTCATTGTCCTCCAGAGCCTTTTGATGAACGTGATAGCTATTGAATGGCGCATGTTGCAAATGTAGTGACTTCGAATGAGAAATGACCAGCTCCATTTCCTGAAATATCAAAAATTATTTTTAAAACTTCATAAAGGATGTGTGTAGTCTCATTTTCTTAGCCATGTAAATGGGTGCACAAAAAAGAGTGGCTATTTAAGACAAGAGTGTATGTTACTTCATTGTTCAGTGTTCCCTCTCTGAAAGAAAGTCGGTCTAGACGATGTATTCAATAAGTTTGAACCAAGGTTTACCCCTTAATCAACAACAGCCACAAAAAGTTAACTGAAATGATCACAAGAAGTACTATTTATTGACATCCTAAATATATATGAAAAAATCATATCATCATCCCACTGATCTGCTGTGTCATTGATAACTTTTTTAAACAGAACCACCCGACCAGCCACTCCATAGATTTAGAAAGAATGAACATTCAGAGCAATTGTTTTTCACACTTTGCACTGTTTTAACAAATGAGGTAGTACTTAAAATCTAAGGTATTAGTTTATACAGACTGGAGCATTACTACACATGATGACACAAAACAAACTAGGTATTGTAATCGTGTTCATATATGCATGAAAGCCATTTTAAACAACGTGTAAGTAATGAGATTTATACAACATCTTATAAGAATATAAAGAATGACGAACTGATTAAAACATAATTTGCTATATTTAGATTGAACAAACGTGTATTATTACTGGTCACAAACGTAAGTATACATTTATTGCAGCTAACACGCTCGACCTGTGAATATATTGGGGTAGGGGGGTGGGGTGCATCTAGTACAGAAACACCATGGCAGGTCCCCTACAAACCCAGAGCTGGGTGGGCACAAGCGGCCCATCCAACACTACTGATGGTCATTTGGCAACCATTTCAATCACCTCCTTCCTCTTTCAGTTTGTCGACACTAATTTAATTTAAGGTCTTTCACAAAAGAATGAAACTGAAAAGGTTAAGGATAATCAAATTATTTTTAATGTATCAGAATAGATGCAAAACGTTCACTAGATTTGCCCACTAGATTTGCCCAAGGATACAGAAGAGTGTATGCGCACATTTTTGTGCGAACACTCCCTTACATATTCAGCGTATAATCTGATGACTTGACATTTTTACAAAACGTTTTACTTTCTGTAACATGAAATTATTGAAGCAGTATTCATTAAGACTTACTGTTGCATCTTCCTGTCATTTGTTTCTTTGAACTGTTGAAGATTGTTGACTTCGCTCCCGACCAACAACTAGGCTTTTCAGTCTTGCCCGCTATGCATTTTGATGGCCTTGCTACCCAGAGCTTTCAGTCTCCAATGGGTCATATGAAAACAAACAGAAATAATGCAAAAAGTAATTCTCATTTGCCCAGGTGACAACATACAACAGTTAAGATTTTCAAGAGAAATATAAATTGACATACCATTCCTGTCTCTGATTTTCCACTTTATCTATCCACTGACAGTTTTACCTTTCTGTCTGGATGTGGCTTCCTAACTGGCAATATCTAAATAATAAGCAAACTCTTTCTAGTAACAACACCTCACATGTTCAATGACTGAACATAGGTAAAAATAATATTAAAACAACAATAACAAGGCAAATATAACATTTGTTCACAATGAAGCAGTAAGCCGTATTGTCCGAAATACCCATTATACACAACATGTAGTGTTTGGTGATAAAGGCATGACATGTTGACCGAATTAATACAGTGTATGTGTGTTTTGTACTCAAGAAACGAAACAGTTTTACAATACCATTAATTATACCAAGTGATCTGAATCCCATTGAAATTTTTTGTCAAAAGGTGTCTATTTAAACAAGAAAAAATATTTAAGTTTTAAACGTGCCCTAGATGTAAATAACAAGAATATTTGCATTATTAGATCCCTGTGCAACCCGGCTATTTCATTGCAAGCTACATACTACAAAGTCTAATTTACTAGAGCTTTCCTTTTCTCTATAAATTTTAAAGCTGTGAAACACAGTTTTTCATGTTGAAGTTAATGCGTAGGTCATTTGGCCTCGTTTGGAAATTTCCATGATCTTTGGTTATGTGATCTTTGATCATGTGATGTGTCGCACTTACTCGGAGAGCACCATTGATAAACTGTGGTTTTACGGATTCGATGTTCTTCTTCAATGTGCGATTATATGTTCAAAGCCGACGTGTTTTGCAAATATAGTTTTTCAAAATCATTTATAATTATTTTTTCTCAATGTATAAGAAGGCTTTGTAAACTCTGTAGAACATCAAAAAAGTCGCTTTAAGGTTTAGTAAATAAAATGTAATGCTGCACCTGCAATTGAAGAGTATCAAAATTAGGGTTAACATGTTTCACAAGCTGTGGGGTTGAGGGTTCTAATCCCGGTAAATGCACGCATGGTCAACATTTGTTTCTTCCTACTTTTCTCACTGACTTTTTCTGCATCTCTCTACCAGATGTGGAATAACAATCTTATTTTTTTAATTTTTATTTTGTTAATGAATTTTTATTTAATTATTTGTGTTAAATTTGATTACGAATTTATCACCCGATATAATTAAAGTGGAAAAACATGAAAACCATGCTGTGAAGTTATTTGATATTTTGCAGCATCAACCCAAATACTATATATTGAACATTTTGGGCAACTCTGAAATAAATCGTTTGGTTATCAAGAGCTCGGCTACCTTTTAATAAAGCACTGTCAGCAGAAAAATCAGCGTAAAACGTGCTGGGTTTGTAAGTATTTAATTACATGTTTGGGATAGTTTGAGTTAAACTAATTAAGTAACATATTTCGTTGGTTTATCTAATTCTATAATTTGTTTCCAAACAGCACTCAATAGCAAAACACTTCTCCTAAAAAGGATATCACATAATATTTGGAGTTTTCTTATTTCTAAAAAGAAGACACTTTAAATGTAATTTCCGAAAAAAAATGTCCATAAATTAAAAACTAGATGGAGAATTTTCTTAATACTTGGAATACACGTCAACATTAAAGTATACAACACATTAGTTGTGTTAATTTTGAAATTATATTATCTATAACACTTGCTTTACCAAAAGCATATTTTACCTACATTTTGTTTGCAATTAACCACGACAAATAGAGTAAAAAATACATATACGAGTTCTCACATTGATTATTTTTAGTTTCTTTGCGATAGTTTTGTCTTATTATTAATTATATGCAATAATGAAAACAAATATATACTTCAAATGCCTTGATTTAATGACAGACACTACTCGTGCAGAAATGAACTAAATATATGATAGACAAACAATTGCGATAGACAAACAATTGCAATTTGTCATGTTACACTTTTCTCCAGCTACATAGCGATTTGTTGAGTCCCTTAAAGTTAAATGGTCTATAATGTTTAACTTACATTGCATATGTTGCTGCTCGTAAAAAGGTCCGTGATTTAAAGAAAAGACAGTTATTGCCTCTTTGGTGTAATATAGTGCGTGATTGTGTATTTTCTTTGCAAAACATTAAGCGGCTGGACACATATGCGTATGAACATGCTGCAAAAACACAATATCGTATTTTATTTTAAATGGTTGGTCAATATCGGATCGATGATAATAGTGTTTTGTCAGAGTTTGTGCAATGCAGTTTTATATATTTCTAGTTAAATGTAGATTTTAATGGCCAAACAGAATTGAAAATTATTGTATAGCTTTTGAATCTGACAACTGCTGTTTTTTTTCTTTTTGTGTGTTATATCTCATCGCTGTGTTTTTGTTACTTTTACATTTACCCTGTTTGTCTTTGTCCAGAGGTAGTTTAGATTAAAATAGCAGTGGTAATTCTTATAGGAACTTTTATAATTATATATTTCTAGTTAAATGTAGATTTTAATTGCCAAATAGAAATGAAAGTTGTTGTAGCGCTTTTGAATCAGACAACCCAGAGACATGAGCAAATATGTTTTGTTAACGTATGCTATTTTGTAACGTTTCTAAAATGTTTAGTTTTGTATCATTCAGCCCAGTATACTTATGTTTAAAAGCGGGATTCGCGTTTATGTCAACAAATGAGACCATTGTTCCAGCAATGGCAGGCTGCGTCATATGTATGCATTGATTTGTGTCACTGGTTTGTGAACTATAAACATGAAAGTAGTGTCACTGGTGTTGGGGTCATTGACATTTTGACGATTATCGATTGTTCTTTTCATTATTGTTATTATTTTCTTAATTTTCATACATATATAACGATAACATAATTATGTCTAATAGTGTCATTTCCAGTTAGCTATTTTAGGTAAGAAATTTTCCAAGACAGATACAGAGAAGAAATATAGCAAATCAGCAAGGTAAGACGGAGTCAAAAGGGTTTGATCACAAGATTTATTCATCTTGCACTGGTTCCTGTCGTAAAATCTTCCCTTCTTCCGCTTCTACCCCAATTTAACCATACCGATTTACATTTGTAAACGATTACCTTACCTTGGATGTCAAGTAGAAAACGTTTACCGCAACTATATACATGATCACGTTATCAGTGACCACTAGCAACATGGAAACAGAGTGATCGTAGACAGGTTTGAGTGTGTAAGGCAAATAATCGCGGACTGAATTGCGACAGACCGTAACTATAAATAATCGGCGACTACTTAATGCGACAAAGCGGCAGATCAGCGTCCGGTCGCATACCACTCTGCAACTCCTTACAGCAAAGAAAATCGCAATGGAGTAAAATGCTGCAGGTCAACTACCTTGCGAAGTTTGGCACACTGCAACCGTTGTAAGGTGGTCGTACAAATGATGAGATTAAACAGAACAGAACAACATTTTATAACTTGAACATATAGTTTATCGTTATAATCAAGCGATAAAAGTGGTGCACATGAACACAATATATGCGGGAGTGAACATACGTGTACATAAACAAAACATGAAATCTTACATGATTAAACAACAGTTGATAGAATGATAAATTACATAGTGGTATTTAGTTTGAAAATGATAAACCTTTTTTTACATCACAATGTGGTGATGAAATATTGAAAAGTAGAGTTAGAACATGAATAATCTTTTCTTCGAACAATCTCATTACATTTTTTGTACAGTAAATATAAATAAATAAGGTATATAAATATACAGTTATTGCTAATTAGTTATTGTTTCTATTAACTACATCTAGTCTTGAATGTTTACAGTATAATGATCAGTTATATAGAACTTTAACTTAAACATGGGATTACCTTTGACCACTAGCCACCGTAGCCAAATCGCAAGGAAGGTGTGACTCGCGTATAAGCGATATTACAGGCCAGAAATATTCCAAATAAAGTAAATAGGCTGGGCCTATTATTAAAAGGGGGTACCCAACAGTTTGCATATATGAAATCAATGTCACAATATCAATATCTTACATAAAAATGATGTATTTAGCATATGGAAACAATAATAACAGTTCTGTTAGTAATATCCTGTGACGCAGAACATATTTTCTTGCTTAGTATATTTCGACTGTTTCACACAGTCTTCAACTTGAATAAGCAATGTCACGTGACACAATGACAGCGCTATTCACTGGAGATAAATCCAAATCTTCGACCCGGTTAAGAGACGGCCTCGCTGCTTGATGGTTATTTCTTCGTTTACAAGTCTTTTTATATTCCAGTATTTTTCCTAATAAATTAACGAATGTACATTGTAAATATCGTTAAAAATTTCCAGCTGGCATGTAATATGTATATTTGTATTTTAGGAGATTTTAGAATTTGGTCAAGACCTTTCTTAACTTTCCTCCAAGAAAAAAAGACTTATATGTAAGTTTTAATTAATAACATTTTAAAAATTGTAATAAAGGCAAAGCAATGCAAATCAAACCGTTATTCGCCCATTTTCATATTTCATACAGAATGAGGATATAACATAATAAAATGATTCGGAAACGGGGTAACGCAAGCACATAATAAACCCATCCCATATTCAGGTCAAATATATAAGGAACTTAATGTAATACCAAAAAAAAAAAAGAAGATAATTGTGTTGATATCTACATTTATGATATACATGTAAAACTGTTATAAATTATACCAATAAATTCAGGGCATTCTTAAGGGACAGGCAAAGAAAAAAAATCTCTTTTCAGAACGTCATTAGCAACGCGTAGCAAAAAAAAAAACACCGGAAATCGCAAGCGCATTCAACGAAAGAAGCAGAAATATTAATAAGTAAGCGTTGTGACATTCCATGATGTGAAGTGAACCAATTTTCTATACAGAAACAGAAAAGTGTTTTGTCTCAGCACTTATTCTTATAAAATATGTTGTAATGCAGTTACTTTAGTTTTATTACTTGTATTATAACTAAACTGTTACCTCACTCATTTATATATATTTCGTCTATATAAATAATCAAAGAGCAAGCACGTATGTTCTATTATGTGTGTGTAGTTTTATTAGGTAAAAAAATACACAAGTTCAATGGGAGCATTATTTTTGTAATTTTATGTCTTTGTAAAGGTAATTTGAAGTATGAGTCAAGGCTGCACAATAGTTCATCCTGTGTTTTTAATGTGTATTTATTCCATACATATACAATTAATAAAAGCACAAAACAGGTTTCAATCTTGGTTATTTAAAATAGTTTTTATATTAGATGTATTCGCACCGTTATCTTGTATATTGCGAATGTCTGTTAGGTAAACCTAGATCATTTTTATATTTTATGAATCATGTTTAAAATGTAATTATTTGTGTACATTTACGCGAAATAATAATAATAATCGAAATAATACCATATTCCTTTTCTTAACACTATGTGGACAATATTT
This sequence comes from Sinonovacula constricta, assembly GCA_007844125.1. NCBI lineage: Eukaryota > Metazoa > Mollusca > Bivalvia > Cardiida > Solecurtidae > Sinonovacula > Sinonovacula constricta. The sequence continues at coordinate 45,216,756 of CM017562.1, forward strand.
TTCGATGACGTCACTACTTTCGTCATAACGTATAGAAAATATCAGCGCATGGACATTTTGTTTTCAAATAGATCGTATTTCTTTTCGTTGCTTGCATTTGAGAAACTCGTCAGGAAGTGCGAGGTTAGAGCTCTGTAAAACCGGTTTAAGCACCCCAGTCGGTCCATATTGACGACTGACCGTTCCAAGGCGGTAACTGTCGGGTTTGCTCTTTTCCTTAAATGACTTATCACAAATTTGTTCTTACTTTTCGCTTGGCTTGCATGTGAAATACCTTTGTTCTGTGCCTTTTCGGAGTTTGGTATATGTTGCAATACTCATAGGACTTTGTCATATATTCTTATTCATGAAAGTATTCAAAAATTGTGCAATCATTTTACATCCACAATTTATTACATGTATATCCCATCTTTTTGCAATTAGATTTACGAATTACTAATATCCTGTACAGGTTTTATATAAAATAACTTAATTATTTTGCATTACGTGTAAATGACATTGAGGCAGCCTAAAAAACAAGAAAAAAATTAATGAGAATATAAAAAAATGAAAAAATTGGGCCACGATGAGAGCACCTCCTCGTGGTGTTGCCTAGATACATTTGCGTTTTTTAAAAAATAAGCATGTACTTTGGCAACTAAAACTAAACGCTCTCGGTCAATTGATTAATACATCAAAATTCATTTAAAACACAATTTGTTCATCGTTTATTCTTTCTCAGTGCTTTTCAGATTTATTTGGAATTACATACGTTCATTTGGGGTTTCTTTTGGGGTATTTTAGGTTCTTTGGGGATTTTACCTTCTTTGCAGTATTTTAACCATAAAGAAATTGACAAGAAGTTTCAGCTATATTGTATACACACAAAATAGCAGTTGCGTTGGCAATATATAATTTTATGTTTACATGATTAACCTAAAACTAGTCGTAAGTTTCAGATAATTTGTGTTTCTCTGGAACACAATCATAGAAGTCAACATTGGCCAGTCACGTTATCATAAGACAAGACTTTTAGAGTAGTAAATACTTGTTCTGGAACCAACTTGGGAGATTTTCTAACAAGACTTCCAAATAATTATTATAATACACACAGTGACTGTCTTCAGTAAATTAAATCAAAGCACAGCATGCACAAGGGTATTAAGTGCTAGCCGATATTAAATAGTTTGAAATGTAGTCGGCAAGTGTTTTCTTCGAGGAATCAAGGGATAGAGAGGGTGCTCGTGTGTATTCCATTGTATTCCATATTATCAGCTTGCCATATTGCAGTTTGGACATCGCTGTTGTCCCGAAGTTACGTTTTGTAACTTCTGCTAAATCAATGTCTTCAACATATCAGTCTTTGTAAAATATTTAATATAATGCAGGAATGTAATTCCTTTTAACATTTAAGGTAGCATTTAAAGTTGAATGCCATGGCCATATATATCTCACCCGAGAGCTGGGTATGTATACATAACATATAACAACAGTTTTCAACAATCAAGAGTAGTTGTAACAGTGCCAAAATTGAAAAGTTTTGACAATTAGTAACAATTTGATTTAGGGAGGTTTGATCTGATAAAATCACATGGCACATGAAGGCACATTTATTGTTGAAGGCATTCGCAAATTAATGACTTTCTCCACACACATGTAGACAAATATCACATTGCTTCTCTATTTATCCAGAACACGATTTCATTAACTTCTATGAAAATCACATTAATAATAGAAATGAGAATGTCTTATATTATGAATATGAAAAAAGAGGACAATGATGACCCTTCTAGCTTTCCTGAGAGCCACAGACATTTAGTAATAGAGAGCAAGGAATATCAGCAATGTTAAAACAGACTTGCATAATTGTTATAAATGAACAAGCAACAGTTTGTCAATCAGTTTACATTTTTACTGCACAGCCATTTATGGCAAATAACCTACATGGAGGTAATGTTATTGTGATGGATCAAAATTTTTTTGTACACCAATTATTAAGGCTCTGGCTCAGGTAGTTTCTGATAAGAAGATTTTCAAAGTTCTCCTATATAGCCATATAAAGAAAATGACCATGCCCCCTAGTAGCCACGTTTTTTGAAAGATCGAAATTCTTTGAACACTCTTCATAGAGGACCAAGCAAGAAACCAATCTATACCAAATATCAAGGCTCTTGATCTTGTAGTTTCTAACAAGGTGATTTTACTATTTTGCTGTATAGCAATATATGTAAATGATATTGCTCTGGTGAATAAGTTTTGTGAAGGATCAAAATTCCTTTTACAACATGTTGCCTCCTCCACTCTGCCTGCTGCAGCTTTTGGGGAAGTTTGGTTGAATTTGGACCAGCATTTTCAGAAATGTCCTTTAAAGAATGCGGACAGATGTGTGACTGTTGTCTATAAGATGTATGACCGTGGGCTATTAGATGTGGGCTAGTACAATATCTCACCCTGAGCATATGCATGCAAATTCAAAAACAACAATATAACATATAACAATAACATATCTTTAACTTACAAAAGAATATCTTCAAACCTGTTTGCTGCCTTGAACATACACGTAATTATAATACCCCTAATTTATAAAAGACAGTTATAAATAAAAAATGTATGTTACAAAAAATAAAATATATGTAGATTAATAACATTCTGTCTCTGACAGTATATCTAAATGTTAATTGCTAATTGTTGCTTGTTTGAAAAAATGGTAAAGGCAGAATTTGCATATAAATAAAACTGGAAAAAATACATTTTTTCAATAATTAATTTGGAGGTTATCAGCTTGATAAAAGAAGAAAAGTGCAATTTCAAAAGATGTAAAAAGTGACATGTGCTGTAGTACATGCGAGTTGGACAGTTCAGTGGAAACAATACGATTTTGCACCATTTAATGAATAAATTGCAGACTATTGCGCTTTAATGTTGAATAAATTACAGTTGTTTGAATTCCTCAGTTGTTGCTGAGAAGTAAGCAGAAATGAAATACTATTCAGGGACCTAACTCTGTGTTAACTAGTCAGACCGGAACATGCCTATGATATGCACATCTCAGCTGGGAGGACGGACAAACAATGCCAAAACAATATCCACCTTCCAACAGGATAATAATAAAACTGTAATACAAACAGCTGTACAGCTAAAATATTTGCACCCAAAAATGTCCCAGCCAAAAATGTTGCTGCCTTCCCCTTAAGTTATTTACTTCTTTTGGTTAAAGATGGCAATTATGTGATATTAAATGCAGGTTTTCTTTATCACAAAATAAATATACAAGCTTTAGAAGCCATGAATATTGTTAACATCCAGCCAATTATTGGTGACAAATGTCGGAGCTTAACGATTATTGCACCACCACATTTGATGGACACACATGAGAGTTCTTCCCCGAATGGGACTCAAACCCACAAGGAGAGGTTTTTTTTATTTCAATGTCAGCAACTCTTAACGTTCAATAGCCTTAAATAAAAAACAAGAGGGCCATGATGGCCCTTAATCGCTCACCTGAGGACACAGGCTTTTAGTAGCCTCATATCTGGTATCAAGTAATTAAAGTTATTTACTTTAGAAATCTTTCAAGATTGAACCATTAGCATGGCCACTGGGTTGATAACATTTTCTAGAATTTTTCTAGAAAACCTACTGAATCCACATGATCCAAACATATGTAAGATTTCATACTGGCAAACATTCTGGCCAAGTTTGGTGAAGATTGCGCCATCCATGTGGCCTCTAGTGTTTTCACATTTTTTTCTCTCTAAAATTTGACCTAGTGACCTACTTTTTGACCACATGACCCAGTTATGAACTCATCCAAGATTTCATGCAGACAATCAATTTGATAAATTTTGATGAAGATTGGGCTTTGAATGTGGCTTCTAGTGTGTTCACATGCTTTTTCTAAGTTTTGACCTAATCACCTCTTTTTTTTATCCCACGTGACCCAATAAAAAACTTGTCCAAGATTTCATGCAGACAAACTTTTTGATTAAGTTTGATTAAGATTGGCCTGTAAATGTGGTCTCTAGTGTGTCTAAGCTTTTTGTAAGATATGACCTAGTGAGCTTACTTTTGACCACATGACCCAGTTATGAACTCATCCAAGATTTCATGCAGGCAAACATTCAGATAAAGTTTGGTAAAGATTGGGCCATAATAGGGCTTCTAGTGTTTGATCACATGCTTTTTCTAAAAATTGACCTAGTAAGCTACTTTTTATCTCATGTGAACCTATAACGAAATCATCCATGATTTTATGCAGACACACATTCTGACCAAGTCTGTTGAAGATAGGGATATAAATGTGATCTCTAGTGTGTTCAATTTTTTTTTCCTAAGATTTGACCTAGTGACCTACTTATTGACCCCATGTGACCCAGTTATGAACTCATCCAAGATTTCTTGCAGGCAAAACATTCTGACCAAGTTTGGTGAATATTGGGCTATAAATGTGGTCTCTAGTTTACAAGCTTTTTGCTAAGATTTGACCTAGTAACCTACTTATTAAACCAAAGAGACCCACTTATAAACTCATCCAAGATATCAAGCAGGCAAACATTCTGATCAAGTTAGGTGAAGGTTGGGCCATAAATGGGGCCTTGAGTGTGTTCACAAGCTTTTTTTCTAAAATTTGACCTAGATACCTACTTTTTGACCCCATATGACCCAATAATGAACTCATTTAAAATTTCATGCAGACAAACATTCTGACCACGTTTGGTAAATATTGGGATATAAATGTGGTCTCTAGTTTACAAGCTTTTTGCTAAGATTTGACCTAGTAACCTACTTATTAAACCAAAGAGACCCACTTATAAACTCATCCAAGATATCAAGCAGGCAAACATTCTGATCAAGTTAGGTGAAGGTTGGGCCATAAATGGGGCCTTGAGTGTGTTCACAAGCTTTTTTTCTAAAATTTGACCTAGATACCTACTTTTTGACCCCATATGACCCAATAATGAACTCATTTAAAATTTCATGCAGACAAACATTCTGACCACGTTTGGTAAATATTGGGATATAAATGTGGTCTCTAGTGTGTTCACAAGCCTTTTTTTCTAAGATTTGACCTAGTGACCTACTTATTGACCCCACCTGGCCCAGTTATGAACTCATCCAAGATTTCATGCAGCCAAAACATTCTGACCAAGTTTGGTGAATATTGGGCTATAAATGTGGTCTCTAGTTTACAAGCTTTTTGCTAAGATTTGACCTAGTAACCTACTTATTAAACCAAAGAGACCCACTTATGAACTCATCTAAGATATCAAGCAGGCCAAGTTTGATGAAGATTGGATAAAAACTGTGGCCTCTAGAGTATTCATAAGCTAAAATGTTGACGACAGACGAAGCGGTATCGTTGAGCACAACGTGAGCTAAAAATACATAAATAATTGTTTGGAATTCTGCATACAAATCAATTAAATGTTTATGTAAGGACCACACATACTATACATAATAAGAAAGAATACATCATTGTCTATTTAAAATTCCTATTAAAAATTCTTGAGGTTTAACATAAGTAAAGATGAAAATTCCATTAACGGGCACAGGAGTGAAGTAATTTGCATTTTTACTGTTTTCGCTTTTTTATGCACTAAAGATGGTTATTATTCTCTTCAACAAGCATTTGATAGTATTGCGGGCAATACAGTAGTCCCCTACCGGTCCCTCAAAAATTTCTTTAATTATCAAATGCTCCTGCTTATTGCCATTTATAATTAATTTGAGGTTGAAGTCTGTATTTGTAAATTATGGCTTAAAAATGGACAGACAGGGCAAATCTATAGGATTCTCCCACCCAAACAGTAGTTGGGGTTCACATAATTTTTTTTTAATTCACCTGACTAAATAATTGTTAACATATCATGAAATTTATTTTTGGCCTTTATTTAAATAATGAGCACCTTAATGCACTATCATTTAAGGTAAGTGCACCTGAATGCGCTATCCAAAACTTCACGATTTTGCTGCAAGGTCATGCTGTAAACCTTGACCTTCAAGGTAATGACCTAAATGTTATGCGCGACACGTCATCTCAATATGGTGATCATTTCTGTGAAATAGTTGTAAAATCCGACTTCAAATAACAAAGTTATGGGCCGTACACGATTTTGCTGCAAGGTCATGCTGTGACCTAGACCTTCAAGGTATCGACCCAAATGTTGTTCGCAACACGTCATCTCAATATGGTGATAATTTCTGTGAAATAGTTGTAAAATCTAACTTCAAATAACAAAGTTATGGGGTGGAAACGATTTTGCTGCAAGGTCATGCTGTGACTTTGACCTTCAAGGTAGCGACCTTAATCTTGCTCGTGACACGTCATCTCAATATGGTGATCATTTCTGTGAAATAGTTTTAAAATACGACTTCAAATAACCAAGTTATGGGCCGGACACAATTTATCTTCAAGGTCATGCTGTGACCTTGACCTTCTAGGTAGCGACCCAAATGTTGTGCGTGACACGTCATCTCAATATGGTGATCATTTCTGTGAAATAGGGTTAAAATCCAACTTCAAATAACAAAGTTACGGGCCGGACACGATTTTGCTGCAAGGTCATGCTGTGACCTTGACCTTCAAGGAATCGACCCAAATGTTGTTCGCAACACGTCATCTCAATATGGTGATCATTTCTGTGAAGTAGTTTTAAAATCTGACTTCAAATAACAAATTTATGGGGCGGACACGATTTTGCTGCAAGGTCATGCTGTGACCTTGGCCTTCAAGGTAGCGACCCAAATCTTGCTCGCGACACGTCATTTCAATATGGTGATCATTTCTGTGAAATAGTTTTTAAATCCGACATCAAATAACCAAGTTATGGGTAGGACACGATTTTGCTGCAAGGTCATGCTGTGACCTTGACCTTCAAGGTAGCGACCCAAATTTTGCGTGTGCATATTGTACACATTTCTACCTATTAACATACTAAGTTTCATGCACCTAGCTTTAATAGTTTTTAAGTTATCAAAGGATCAAGATTTTTAGTGGACAGACAGACAGAGTCAGACAGACAGACGGACTGACGGAGGGCAAACCTATAGTCCCCTTCGGTATGGGACTAAAAATAGTAATAAGTTTACCCTCTCCTAGTTGTAAAAAAAACTGTGTCCGTGGTTTGAAGGCATTTATGCCTACCACCCCAATAAGCATATCAGATCATCTGTTATGGATGCTTACTAGAACTCTTTGGGCAAACAATGTCAAGCTCCAGATATGTGCTGACAACACTGTGAAACTAGCCAAAGTATCTGTTCATTGATTCTTTTTTATCTGTTTTATTCAGCCATGTCCTGAAATTCCATTCCCAACATCTGTTCAAGATTTGGAGATCTTTACATTTTTAATAAATCACTGTCATTCTTCCTTTAATCATTTTCTACAGACTGCAACTGAGTTACCTGACTATCACCTAGGGTATTTCTTGTGTCAACAACTTTGTTTTTTGCTGGATGCACCTCATTTAATTGACTATCATCTAGCTGGCTGGTTGTGTTACCATCTATGCTTTCTTCAGATGGCACTCCATAAATAGGACCAACATCCAGTTGGCTAGCTGTGTTAACAGTTAAGCTTTCTGTAGACTGCGCTCCAGTAATTGGATCAGCATCTAGCTGACTAGTAGATTGCACTCTGGTGAAAAAGCTGGCACCCTGTAGGCTAGTTGCTTCAGTATCAATATTTTCTGTTGGTTGTTCCACACTAGTTTCCATATTAGAGGCTGCTGGGAAAAAGATTTCATGTTCTACATGATAGTAACCAGATTCTTGTTTTTTACCCATTGCACAAAGTTGAAGACTTGTGACAAACTGTTGACCAAAGTCCATCTCCTTGTACTCACTGTAAAGACTCTCTTCAATCTTCTTGATACCTTAAAATAAATATACAATTTATGCAAAGACCTTTATACATACAAGCTGCATCTGCTCTGGAATTAAGGGAGAAAAGTCTTGCTATATTATTGTATATGTGATAGGTTCACTGCTCAAAGAGGCTCTCAGGGAGTGCCCTTGGCAAAACACATTACTGATGATCAAGGTCACTGATGTTTCTTTATTAGCTAATTGTAGCATACAATACAATATCACATGTGTTTGCAAATTATACTATCGTCTATAATGAAAACTTAATTCCATTGATGAAATCACTTAGTAAGGCTGTTTCAAATGACATGCTGATGAAAATCCTACTTTCCCTAAAGTTTTTATTGTCCTTTCTTGTATTCATGTTTTGTGATCTGTGATTGAGTTAGGAAACTGAATGGAAAACAATCTTCAGGATGACACCTTTTAACAGAGTGCCTTTGTTTTGGACAACACATGAAATGGTAACTTGGTGTCATATCCAAAATGTCATGATGAAATTCACATGTATAAAGGTTTTAAGAACAAAAAAAGAATGTAAGCTTAAAAGAAACCAAAGTTTTAAACAACAGATAAAAATGCACTGATAACATAAAGCCTCTTAAAGCACCTTAGTCAATGTTTTGCATAAGTAAATGGCACATACAAATGCACTATCTGCACTTTGTAAGAACATATATTTAAGTTGTTGTATCACTATCTAGCTAATCAGCATTTTATTAATAACGGATGTATACACATTTCAGATGTAGCCGCATGCACAGTTAGGAATTATACTAGGCTTTTGGGCTAAAAGTACTTGTAATGCATCACAACTCTCTTGATTCTCTCCTAACCTTATAATGACAAAATCTGTTTAAGAAAAGACTATTGATATATATTATAGTGATCAAAGGTTATATCTTATTCTATTTATTCATAAGGTTTAACATTTGCTTTTTGGCACATGAAAAATAATAAATGCATGTAAAACCAAAATTGCTCTAAAACTTGTAATTACCTTTTCGATGGAGACCTCTTCCTTTTGACAATTTCATGATGGTAACATGTGGCTTGAACCCACGTTTATCAGGGGAGATAATGCCATGGTCTGTGAAGCACTCATCTACAACTTCTGCCATGTTAACAAGAGCCATCTTCTGAGTCTCGGAGGGAATGCAAGCAAAAACAACCTGGTGTCTAAAATGGCTGACACCCTGAATATTAAGCAACAGCAAATCCTTGCTGTATTTGGTTTGCAACATATCCATGGCAGTTTCTAAAGCTGTCTTGGACCTATGGATAAGAATTGCCATGTTAACATATTAACTATTATTGGGAGGATATTTGGAAATAAATGACAAAATCACAACTGTTAGGGACTTTGCATAAAACATCCAATATATGTGCCGGTTAGGCAGGTTTTCTGTTCAAAATAACTTAAAGTTGACATTCTTTCTGAAAAAGCGGCAAAATTAATTATAATTATTTATTTATATTAATTTTAATTTTATTAATATGAAATAAAAGCTCTTTTATTTTTATTACAAGAATACCTTATGAGATGAAAGTGCCATCTATCATACCGGTATCCTTTAACCTATTAAAATGGGAAGGTGGGAATGCTTGTGGCCAAACGGTTAGAGTCATCAACATGAGTGGTTCAAATCCTGGTTGGGGGCAGGACCTTTTTATGGAGGTTCTACTTTGAAAGTTTGAGTCTTCCATGTCAAATGTAACTGGATGTCACTAATATGACCATAACTGTATAAAAAACAACAACAACAAAACATTACAGTACAGTTTTTTACAGTCTGGGCTTTCATTTGAACTTCCTGCTTATTTGCAGTGCATCATTGCTGCTCCTACAAAAGGTCTGAGTGGTCTTACTTCAAAAACAAGAGCAATGTAACTTGGGGCATGATACCAAGTTCAAGCCACAAGTGCACATTAATGGGAGTCATCTATGAAAATCAATTCCACTGAGAAATGAAAGAGGAGTTGTCTTCAAAAGAATAAGTGAAGAAAAATAAAAAAGGCATTAACTTCAAATAGTATTGCATTTTGAGCTATCTCATATTCATTCACTAGTTCACATTATATCAATCATCCATGAAAATAATCAGGAGAATCTGGTAAGAAATAAAGGGGTAGTTATTCCCATAAGAAACAAAGACAAACAGATCAATGCTGGATACTCTCATAATGACCACAATTAGTAAATGTAGAATATTGTAACATGTGTATGCTTAGTGTAGGCAAACAGATATTTACATCAATTGACATTCATCTGGCCAAATGGGATTAGGTGATTAAGGATTAGCCGGCATTTTTGCCGATACTGTGCAGCGACATTTCTATCATTTTAGCACAGGGGCACTTATGAGGTGCTCAGGGAGTGAACCCGGCCGGTCCATTATACTGACACCGAAGAGTCAGGCGTAATGCTGTCCCCTTAGCCCCGAGCGTTAGGAGGGAAGCCACTACTACCAACTTTGAAGTCTTTGGTTGGACCCGGCCGGGGTTTGAACCCACGACCTCCCGATCCGCAAGCCGACGCTCTACCACCTGAGCTATTGCGGCCGGTCTGGCCAAATGGACCTTTTTGTTACCAATTATGATCAAACATCAATATACTAATTATTATTAAAAACCTGCATACATTTACAAAATTATTTACCAGTAACTCAAAGTATTATTCCATATTTGTATACATGAATTATTATATAAATGTATAATTTACATGCAGATTACATTTAAATATAATTATAAAAATATATAGGTAGCCAGGTGATAGGGAGAAAATGTGTAAGCAGTCCAGTTCGCTCAGTCAGTAGAGCAATTGCCCTGTTGGCGCAGGGTCCCGGGTTCGAGTCCCGGACTGGCTGCACATTTATCTCCAAATTTTACACACACACACAATTATTTATTAATTATAAATATTTATATGCTGCCAGGTGATAGGGAGAGAATGTGTAAGCAGTCCAATAAGCTCAGTCGGTAGAGCAATGTCCCTGTTAGCAAAGGGTTCCGGGTTTGAGTCCCATACTGGCTGCACATTTATCTCCATATATCACACACACACACACACACACAAACACACATAAGCAGTTAATTGTGTTCTATATATGTCACAAATATTTATGTTTTATAATATAATATAAACAGCTAGACCTTTACTGTATACTTATACTAAACCTGTCAATGTCCTCCTGAGTCGAGAGCGAAAGCACCAACAATGTCAGGTGGATTGTGGGCAGACTGACCAGAGTAGACTTAAGCAGTGGGTTGCCAGTGACCACAGCCTCTTGAACAGTCTTGACACTGGCATGGACCTTAATTACATGTTTGTTTGTTATTGTTTTTTGTTACACTGCATTGACACAATTAAGGTCAAATTGGCCACTTCCAGCTAATTATTTGTGAAGGAAGACCCCAGACTTATATCTGGGTAGAACCACTGGCGCACTGCAGGCTAGCTAGAAAACCTCCCCACATTGAAGTTCGAACCCAGGCCAGGACCCATGCAGTGAGGGGCTGAGGAGTAACAATTCAGCGACTTTAACCGCTTGGCCACAGGCACCGCCTGATCACATGATATATAAGTCAAACATGATATGTGTCAAGAACTAAATGGGTCAAGGGTTACATGGGTTAAATATTGTATGGGCCATTGATTACTAGGGACATTTTAATATGGGTCAAAGGTTAAATGAGTCAGTGTGTTGTATGGGTCAAAGATTACTTGATCATAATTATATAGTATTGGTCAAAGGTGTAAGGGTCATTGATTACTTTGTCATATATAGTATGGGTCAAAGATTTAATGGGTCAAATCTTGTTAAGGTCATATATTATTTTATCATATATAGTTTTTGTTAAAGGTTAATTGGGAAAAAGTTGTATTAGATTAAAGGTTACATTTATGTGGGTAAAATGTTTTATAGGTCAAACTTTACATGAATCCAAATTGGTTTAGGTCATAACTGATGTTGGTCCGATGTTATTTCGGTTAAAGGTTTCATAGGTTTTGCTGGAAAAGAGATTATACTAGTTTTTTTAACATGTTACGTTATTTCTGAGTTAAGGATTGACCTAAAGGGTTGTCCCAAAAATTAATAGACTCTTTCTCTCATTTCAATTTAACCGAACTAAGATTTACTTTGTAGTCACTTTCTTATAGGGCTTCTATTTAGCAATCAAATTTAATTTAGCAGATTTCAGCAAAATATATACTACAATTTCAACATTAAGCATCATTCCAAAACAATAGTAATGCATTATTGCCCCTGGCCCTAAGCTGATAACAGATAACTGTGTTTATGTTTTTCTTTAGCATTTTATAAAAATTAACAATTTTAACCTTGGAGTAATATCTCATTATTTTGAAAAAACAATGTTGATGTGATGTGATGCTGGTTGATCTGATTACAAGGTCAAAATGGAAATGAACAATCACATAGAAATATGTAGCAGTATAAAATTGCGTGTAGAATGGATGAAATCTCCAATGGAAAAACTTAAACTGATGGAACAAGCAAAATGAAAGACTAGTGTGAGCTGAGCATTAGTCTTTAAATGGCATAAAAGATGTGTTGACAGCCATATTGCACTTGTGGGTGATGAAAGAACTGGCTTTTCTTCATCAACGAGGATGGCAAATGTGACATCATTTAAAGAAGCATTGGAAAAAGACCGCAGACGGACTCTTTGTGAAATGACGGAAATCAGAAGTGTCAGGCATGGGACCGTCGACCATATTCTAACCAAAGATTTCAGCATGATCACTGGGGTGCTTATTTCGTAAAAATATCAAGTATACATAAGTTGTGCTTTTTCCTTGATGTTGATATCATGTCCTACGCATTTTGCCGTGTGGCAATAAAGGAAACATGGTCTGTTTGTAAGATTTTGTTAGCATTCCTTGTTTTTCTTTTATATCCTACCACTATGTATGTTAAGATTATTATTTTATGCCACTGTGTTCAATTTGTTCACTGAGTGTAAAATAAATATGTTATGAACAAAGTCTACAAATTTTTTGGACAACCCTGATACATGTACCAGTTCATGACAAGACAACAAGATTTGTCATCAAATAGTGCTACTCCTGATCTAGCTGTACACTATTTGCTTAGACCTGACTGAATCCAGCCTAGGAGGTAAGAGTTGTCAATAGTTTGAGAAGGGCACTGTCTGTCAAAAAAGACTGTGTGTTATCATCATATGTCATCTAATACAGCAACTGCAAACAAGTCACATTCACAGTTCACATTTCTGACTGTTCCACCCCACCAAAATAAGTAATTAAATGTCATCTTTAATTTTAGTTGATCAAATTTTAAAAATTCATCAGCATGTGCTTCAATTGTGAAAAACACATGTGCCTCTTTATGAAAATAACATTACCCAAAATACATGTCAACAAAAATTAGCATATATTAAAAAAACACACAGGGATTTGATTTAAAATTAATCATGGAACAATGATTCCATCTTAGTTTAAATTTGACTGTGTGCTAGACTAGGCCTTTGCTTGTAAAGAATTCAACAGTTTACATCCACTATGATAAGGTTTACAAGACCTGGAGGGAAAGCAAATGAAGGTGATGGGATAGAACAAAATGATTTTTTGTATCTGATTGATCTTTGCAGGATGTGACAAGAAAGTACATCATTTCAGACCCTTTTAAGGCCAAAAATATTGTGTTGCTTAATTACTTTTTCATATGAAGTCTATTGAAGAGAATGTTGTGATCTGAAAGTAGAACCACTAATATGCAGACAAATGGTTGAACAATAATTTGGTACAATTGCTCTACACGTTTGGGTCTCAAGTTTTAAGTGAGGAGAGGCTTAGCCGAAGGTTAATAAAGTTAGGTCTTTACTTCTTGTCTAGCAATGTCCTCGCAATTGAAGAAATATAATTAGCACCAGATATTTATCTGACACTTATTTAAATGTTAGTTTAGGGATTTTTTTAAAAGGTTTATTTATTCTAGATCACAAAATGATAGTATTAAACAAAAAGATTTTAAAACAAACCTGTTGATCTGGTATTTGTACAGCGATGAAGTAATTTGGAATAGGTTTCTTTGGTGTTGTCCTTCCTCCCATTTTCTTTCCACCATCATCTGGTTCCATTATTCCATCGTTTGAGTCATCAAATCGTCCCTTCTTTTGACCTCTCTTGTTTAATGCTGCTGCTTTGAATTTCGCTCTCTTCAATTCGGACTTTCTTCTTTTCTCTAGCTCACCTGTGGATTTGAAAATAAATTTCATACAGCTTTCTTACATTAAATGGCTTAAAGTGATTAAAAATACTAACCAGCTATCATGTAGTAATTAACCAGATTGCTGGATGCCAGGACTCAGTATCTCTTAATTAACCATCCTATACTAGGGTATGGGATAGGGATATTTAAAGCAATAAACAGAACCAATTTGGTCTTCATTTTGTCAAAACTATTTCATCTGTTGTTTTAATCAATATTTTTAAAAATAAAAATTACAAAATATAGAACTTTGCAATTAATACAGTAATGACTTAATATTAAAGGAATTATACATTGCTGTTTTTCATTTTTGTTGTTCACATTATCAAATAAATAAAAAACATGCAACACATTGTACTTTAAAATTACTATTTCAGACATAAAAAATTTGTTATAATTTTCTTCTGAAAAGGTAGATAAGCTAATAAGGTCAACATTAAGCAATGGAAGGACTTCATGACATGACTGTATATTTGGGTGGGCATTGAAGCTGACTTCATCCCGTATTCACTATTCCAAAAGCACAAGTGACAAAGCAATGAAACTTTCTTATGACAACAAACCCAGTCACTAAGCACAAACTGATCAGACTTATACAAATAGTGTAGATCCAGATCAGCCAGCCTATTATCAGCAGGGAGCAGAGCTGCACTATTTGTTGCCAAGTCTCAAGCAACATTTATGCACCATTGCAGGTAGAAGTAAAAAACATAACGAGGAATTTGTATAGGCTATCAATCAAAAGTAGCATGAGACAGGTAAACAATGTGGGTTCTAGTATACTGGTAACTGTGACAAAAACTTTCATGTTAGGTTTATATTTAGCTCTCTCGCGGACAGCTGGGCTGCGTCTTTCTGTGGTTCTTCATTAATTTCTTATAGGGATTTTCCTCCACTTATGAACTGAAAATAAATAAAATTGTGTCAATAGTATTTTCTACATGTAGTTTATAAAATTTACCAGAAAAGAGTTGAGACAAATTGAACACTGTGTCTACTGGTTTTGGTTTGCTGTCCTTCAGGATAGCTTCAACATCGATCATTGGCAGAATGTCAACAACTTCTTCTTTAAGACCTTTCGCTATGTCTTGCTCTTCCTTGTTCAATCCAATACTGTAATCACTACCTTTATCCACATTACTTGAACCAAACCTTGATCTCTGAACTTCTAGGTAAGCACTTTCTTTCTGTCCACTAAGGCGCCCCATTTTATCGAATTGGTCATCTAATTTTTCTCCCACACAGCATATATTTTGTGAAATTTTGCCTTCAAGTTCACACTGTCTTTCTGCACCTCCCTGCTTTTCCTGCTGTTTTAATTCTCCTTTAGAGCCAAATATTTCACAGTCCATCCTTGCTGAGAATTCTTTAGGATAAGCCTGATTCCTTGTCAAGTCTGATACACTTTTTAAGACCATTTCTGGAATAATAGTTTGTGACATTTTATTGGAAGACAAATATGTTGAAAACTTCTGCATTGCAGCTATTGGTTGATACTTTCTTGAGTCACCACTGTGCAACTCTTGACTGTTCATATCGGCATCAGATGTTGTCACCGAATCAGGCACAGAACTTGTAGCAATGTTTTTGTCACAAACTGATTCTAATGCCATGTTTTGGGGTTCATAACTTTTAGAGATGTTTAGTTTTGCACTGCAAAAACAACTGTTGGTAGATATATCCTCATCTGACAACATATCTCCTTTTTCAAACTTTGCAAC
The DNA here is from genome assembly GCA_007844125.1 of Sinonovacula constricta. Lineage (NCBI taxonomy): Eukaryota > Metazoa > Mollusca > Bivalvia > Cardiida > Solecurtidae > Sinonovacula > Sinonovacula constricta. The sequence goes on from CM017562.1 coordinate 45,232,579, forward strand.
ATTCTCTTGAGGGTAGGACATAGGAGTATGCTCCTGAGATGTAATACAATTTGCTATATGTTGGTATTGTGGAGTGTCTTCAGAAATGTCTTTAATATCAGCTTGTTCTCTAAGTGCTTCCACTTCTTTGTCATAACCTTCTGTCTTGCAAAATGTCATATCTACCTGGCTTATTACATCTTCAACCTTGAGAGAACACTGGGCAAAAGCTCCTGTCAGGGGGCTTGTATTTTGATTCATTTCCACAGAACGATGTTTACCGGTAGTTGATTTGAATTGTTTGCATATGATATAGTTGAGGTATCGTATTAGTTTTTCGTTCAGAACATGTTTGTGCCTCATAACTGGTCACTGGAATTGAAAAAGATGAAACATGAGTAAAAAATATATAACATAATAAGGGATTTTCTGCTCCTATGGCCAGGTTAAAGAGAAAGGCAGACTCATGTTCAGAAATTGTAAATCAAAATATCCTATTTTCATTTTTAATTACATGTTGTATATTGACAGATTGTATTCAGCAAAAAAGGTTAAAATGATGTAAATTATTCCTCTTATAGGCTTCCATATGCAGAGAAAAGTCCCAAATGAAGGCACACCTGAGCAGCTTGATGTGTCTTGCTTGAATGGGTTGTCCATTATTGTGCCTATCATGTGCAAAGAACATTTGACTTTGTTTCAGAGTGTATGGTTATTTACACATAGAAATTTTGTATGAAATATTAAGCCACTGAGGAATTAAACTTGATAAAAAAAGTTTGAAAACATATGCTTATGATATCAGCAAAATGGATGTACATAAGCCAACGTATGCTTTATATGATGTATCTTGGGTTGCCCTGTTTCAGTGACCCGATGATTTAATCAAGGAGAAATAACAAACAAGTATAAAGAATGTACAACTTTCTTGACTTATCTTTATAATGATTTAGTTTACTTTAAATCCATCATTTATCAACCCAATAAAAACATGAAATCCATGTGAGACCGTATGTTATTGACCTAGGTCCGTATTCACCAACCATTCTTAAAGGTGGTATCCGACTGTTTGGACCAAAATTTATTTTCTCAAATAACCTAATAGTTCATTGTTATCTGAAAAGTTCCTGCAAAATACTGTTCATTGATGTCCTAGATCTGCGTGAACAGTCAAGCATATATCAGCACTTGTCATTGCAAACAGGTATTTCCTATCAAAGCCACGCTGCAGAGATTGCTATTTTTAAACTTACAAAAACATGTGACGACTTACTTTCGAGATCACGTTATATCATCATCCTGGTAATCTGCTTTGACATCGATATCTGATTTTAGCAGTGACCACTATCCAGCTTTATTTATAGGTGGAAAGAGTATACATTCAGAGTAATTTTTTTTCACGATAAGTTCTGTCTAACAATTTAGTTTGTGTTAAAAAACGTAGGTGTTAAGACTAAAGTATAAATTTATACAAAAATCAAGCCCAAATTCCCTAAAGCAGTGATTCAATATTGTTAAACATATATAGCCAAACTGTCGAATACCACCTAGAAGCCAAAGTCATGACCTAAGTCCGAAAACAAATTTTCATACCAACAAAATAAGCTTATTTATGAAGTTTCATTGTGATTTTAAGCTCAAAGTAGCAAAGTTGAAGTGTCATGCAAATATACAGACAAACAGCCTTATACAAAATGAAGATATTGTGCATTGAAATCTGTGACTTGAGTAGAGCTATTTTTACTTAAGAATAGTTGGTGAATACTGACCTATTTCTGCAACCAATATCGGTGACCCTTATTTTTTATCCAAAGTACAGGTTTATTAAAAAAAAAAATCCCATTTTTTTAGACATTTAATGAAACAGATTTTTTTTTTAACTTTGAAACTAACATATTCTCACTGGTAACTATGCTGGCTTAAGTGTCTATTCTTCAGAATGGCATAGACAAATTTATTTGTCATGCCTTCAGACCTCCCTTTCCTTGCAGCACTATGTAAGATGGGTCCAGTGTTTACACATGTTGTAAACATAATGTGTCCATATAATGAACAAAAGGGATATGCATTTTTTCTGATTTGGTTGAAATTTGTGGCTCACACAACATTTTTTCTTCCATAGTAATGGCACTGTCAACAGAGTCTCAATCAGGTTTATTTAATTAACCAGTTTGTTAAAAAATATAAGGAAACTTTAAAAACTTTTGAGCACACCCTTTACTAGAAAATATAACCAAGACTTTTTTTGCAACAGGGATTAGGGATTAAGGATTAGCCGGCATTTTTACTGATACTGCGCAGCGACATTTCTATCATTATAACACAGGGGCACTTATAAGGTGCCCAGGGACTGAACCCGGCCGGTCCATTATACTGACACCGATGAGTCAGGCATAATGCTGTCCCCTTAGCCCCGAGTGTTAGGAGCCACTACTACCAACTTTAAAGTCTTTAGTATGACCCGGCCGGGGTTCGAACCCACGACCTCCCAATCCGCAAGCCGACACTCTACCACTTGATCTATTTTTTTTTGCAACAGGTTATCTGGGACTACAAATGACAGACTTCAAATCTGACCAGTAAAACAATTAAAAAGTAGTTAATACAAATTTTGGAGTGTGTTTAAAGGCAGAGTTATAACTGGCATAAAAAGAACATGCATTTCATACAAAGGGTGTAACTTGTTTAAATCGCCTTTCTATTTTGGGATTGACAACATGACAGTAAAATATTAATGCTGGATACACAATACAATGACTTACTATGGTAAATATATTATATTATTGTTTAAACTAAGTTCCCACTTTGGCCAACTTTATTTTTGTTGACGAAAAATGATGTGTAAATCATTCTTGTTTTCAGTTTCATTAATCCAATAAATCAAATATAATGCAAGGGAGTATACCTTTATTGTTTATATCATCAATGAGAAATAAAATTTTATGAAGTTATTTCCTTTTTTTTTTTTTTTGTCTGCTGAAAGTAAATATAGCGCGCCACGGTAAACAAATGACACCAGAGGTGAAAAGAGAGTATTGAGTCACTGTCAGAGAGAGGTTTATCCATAAGAAAGATCACTAGAAGAAATCGTAGGACCATTGTGAATTTTCTGCAACATGCATCTTTATCTATTAGAACTGTTAAGAGCATTTATTTGCAGAAGGATAGAAACGTAAGGCTGTATCCAAGAAAACGACCAATCATGATCGAAGGAATAACTTTTGTCATGAGAAATTACACTGATCTGCTGAAAATAATTGGTAATCTATCACTTTCAGTGATGAGACAAAGATAGATGTTGGTACAAATGGGAAAGTTTATGTTTGGAAAAAGAATATTGAAGAATTACAACCAGAATGCATCAGTATACAATCAGACTTAGGGCAGGCTGTGCAAGCATCTTCCATGTGTTGGATGTATATGTTATGATGATAAATATTTATGTTATGAACAGTGTTGTGATAGAGATCTGGACAGGTCTATCACAGCACTATATACAAAGCTTATACCAGACTTTACCGAAAAGAATGTGTGATGTTTTGAGAGCCAGGGGACATATCTCAAAGTACTGAAAGTTTCAAGTAACTCTGATTTGTTTTTGTGTCACTGAAGGTGGCAGGTTGAATACATCACATATTTCCAGATTTTGACCTGCATTAGCTTATCAGTGCCTATGACATCAAATGGAAACTATCTATTGTTAGTTAAAATATTCAGGCCTGGATCCAGAACTTTTCAGCTGGGGGGCCAGAAGACTGAATATGACATACATTCTAGGGGGTCCAGAAAAAAGTTTCTGAAAAGTTTGAGATGCATTCTGAATGTCAGACAGGTGTAGGACATCAATAAACAGCTGTTTGTGAGATCTGTTCTAGTAACAATGGTTTATTATGATGCTTAATGAAAATATTTTTGGTCTAAGTTTTGGATACCACCTTTAAGTACTTTTGCTAGCATGATGCTTCCTACAGCTGCAGCTCACTTAATTACTTTCAACTTAGGGATATGTCTCCCCTTTTCTTTTTTTTGCAACTTAATACATTATTCTTCAACCCTGGGTTATTGCTAAAACGGAGTAGGGACAAAATCTTTCGGTAACTCAATTCTTCCTGATCATTTTAGCAAGGGCAGACAAACACCCTACCGTAATGTTTTCATTGCAGATAAATCCCCTCCTGTAAATTTTTCACATATTGCAATAATGTTTATTTGGTTCTTACTGTTAAGTCTTATAAATACATTGACAGTAACATCAGATTTTTTTCTGATAAAATTCCAACTTCAAGATATATTTTGTCTGCTTATGCTAAAATGAACAGAAGGGATTTTGTCAGGGAGGTATTTTGTTCTACAAATGGTAGAACTACTGTTTGTTTTTTATTTTGCTTTGTATATAATGTAAAATTGCTCTATTCTATGCCAGAATGAACGTCAAAAAATCTCCTTATTATAAAACAACAAAATTCTTATTAGCACCTTTTAACCATTTTGTCATGACCTGAAAGAGTTAACTTTAAGTACACTGTAAATCTACTTTGTTCTTTGATTGGGATGCAAGGTGACAAACAAACGGAACACCTTGGCTAATTACACCTGCATCACCATAGAGGATTGCCGATATAGCTGGTCAGTCAGACAGTGGACAGCGAATGCAATACACACAGTGGATTTGTACACGTGCCAGATGGCCTCAGGGATCTGGCTAGCAGGAGGGGGGCTGACTGGCCTTGGTGCTTGGGCACCAAGTATATGACAGAGGGTTTGAGATACCCACGATTATCTCTACATGGTTTCAAAATGTGTGTGATCTGGCCATTTTTCAATAAATATAGTCCAGAAAAAATTATTGACCGGGCCGACAAAAGGGGGGGTGGGCATGGTAGATCCGGGCCTGAAAAATATGACAGCGACATAAAATTGTAAATGTGTCAGCCAAAGTGGGAACTCATTTATGTCACCTGACTTTACATACTAAACAAGAACACTGAAAAGAAACGACATCGAAACATGTCAGTCTCCGAAACAGGCCAGTCACCGAAACATTTACGATAGATTAGATTTTGTCCGAAAATGCGAAAGTCCGATAATATAGACACCTAATGGAAAAAACAAGTTTTAAAACTTCTCCAGCAAAGGTATTGTCGTATATGACAATCATCATTTGTTTTACCAATCAAAATTAACATTTTGATGATATATACTACATAAATACCAATGCCAGTCATATGCGTATGCGATAGGATATACAGATATGTACATTATTATATCTACTGTATTTGACAACTTTGGTACAGTAAAATGCGCGATCTCATATCGGGTGGGTCTAAAACACTGACGCGCTACGCTAACACTATGAAAATAGTAGGAACAATAGGGAAAACGCTGCCGCCAGTCTTTGATCACTAGGTGTGAAAAAAAAAGTGGTATAGGGGAACTAAAATCAGTTTAGTATATACTTATTTGAAAATCATATATTTGTATAAAACGTGTACACTTTGTAAAAATATGGAAAAATGATGGAATGTATTTGCTCAATTGTCAATTAAAATCAGATCTTCGCTAGTCATGCTGGTGAGTGAAGGTGTTATTTCACTCTGTCTTTCGAACATAATTAGTTATTGTTGACATATTTTATTGCTGTGATTTGATATATGGTAACAACCTTTGTATAACAAATTAAATGATTGTGGCATGATTGTCTTTTTTTTTTTTAGCTTTAAACAACTTTAGTGGCATTAACAATCCAACAAATGTACAACATTCATTAAAATTATCTTAGAAATACGGGTGTGTGCAAGTTATTTAATTGCGTAAGAATAATAATTTTAACTATAAGCAAAAGAGACATAATCCATTCCGTTTACTAAATAACACTCACTATACGATAGCATGCTGAAGCAGATTTTCTTTCCATTTGCAAGAAGTAGATCAATCAATCAATCGATTGCTCGATTGATCAATCAATCAATCAATCTTTATTTCCCCCATATCCGGAGATATGACAATAAACATACAAGGTGAAGTTGAACACTGTTAAACACATAAAATACATACAAAAAATGTTCAAATTTCAAATACATGTGCATTATTTCAGGCATTAACTGTAACAAAGCCGTTGATTGTGCGATTTAGTAATTGAAAGTAATACATATTAAAAACAGACAAAAAGAAGTGAAGATACATTCAAAAACAGGATTGCAGCCAGGAAATATGAACAACATCTATATACATACAGATCAAAATTAAAGGAAGCATTAATCTTCGCTGTCTATTTCCACATCCGGAGAGTCAATAATCAAATATCAAGTCTCTTCATACACATAGGCAAGCATGAACAAAGCGAAATGATCAGTATAAAAGTTTGGTGTCTGTATCCCCAACGGCCTTAGGGTTCTGATCACCTAGGACCCGAAGAGAGAAGTTTATAGTATTTAATAGCAGCAGCTGACTAGCAATATAGTCTCCGTATTAAAGCATTACGTCTTGTAAAAACGCTGTTCTTATATGTTAAGTCGCAACACATTACACTGATGTATAAGGAAGCACTTACTACATAATGGCGATTAATTCTGGTCACGTTTTGCACCAAGCTTGTGCCACAGTTCTCCTTTCCCCCGTCGTGCAGTGTACTTACAAACGTCATATATCACAGTACGGTAGGAGTTCCGAACGAAGCAAAATCAGCGCAAAACGAAACTATGTTGCCACACTCTTGCTCATCAACTGTATAAACGAGTCTTTTAATAAGACGTGTTCATTCACATTTTATCGGAATATTTGCAGGATTAACCATCACATTGTTAATGAATGAGTGAAAGTCGTATCTCTCCAACAGTCTACATATGTCCGGTATACACCCATATACAACAGTGTAAGATCCTGACATGAATGAATGATATCTTCGCAGAAAGATATTTCTGCATGTATTGTGCTTAAAGTTAATATTTTCTGCAAAAACATAAATTTCTTAATTGTATTATCGCATTTAGCTTATGCAAACCGACCGTTGCGTCACACTTGTCCTATCTTGTGCTTGCTGTAAACCCTTGATTTCTTTTCACTGCAAAATGCAGTATCTGATTGACCTTCTTAATACATGCGTTTGGAAGATTACACCCCATTATACATCCGTATAATGCGATAGGTTTCAATTTTTACAATATAAGTCATCTGATATCAAAGGATTGGTGCCATCGGGAAAAGCGCTTAGAGAGGCCATAGCATATTACCTATGAGTGCACTTATTCAATTACTTAAAGGGGCTTTCACACGAGCAGAAGCGACAAAATATTCATGCGACCGATAAATTGTGATTTGGATAGTAACTCTTGCCGAAATAATCGCACATGAAAAAGTATTCGTACGAAATTAGTACGATCTAAAGCAACCGTTGTGCCATGCAAACGCATTCAATATCCGATATATCTTGCGTCTATTTGATTCCAGCTTTAAACTTTATTGTCCGGCCTAACAACAGATAGAAATGTAAGATAATTTATTATTTAGTTTATTATATAATAATTCCTTGTTTTTGGCATGTTCTTTATCTACTTCTGTTATGCGTACATAATATGCTTATATTATAACTTATTACAATAGTTGCCGGGAATACGTTGTATCGGAATATCGGAAAGTACGAAACAATGTTTTATTTAGATATCTTATCTCAGCATTCTTTTGTGACGTAAGCGCTGTTTCCTGCCTGGCGAACGTTTGAAAACGCTGTCAGTGTAGGATATATAGGGAAACACTGACAATATAGAACGTATAGGGAATATAGAATGTATCAGAAGAACGCTGATGCGGATTTTTTCTGATCGATATTCTAGCTTTAAACCGTTTTCCGCCTTTCAACAGCCAGAAATGTAAGATAATATTTTATTTAATAACTCCCTTTTCTCGATATTTTTTTTATTTACCTACGGGCTGCTCTATATAATAATTGTCCCGAGCTGACGATACAGGACATATAGAGAAAACGCTGATTCTGTAGTGATTTTTTCGCTGTAGACCTCAATTTCTGGCTGAACAATATCAGGAAATCAAAAATAAAGTTAAATCTAAGAGATTCTTGATCTCAGTATACTTTTATGATTTTAACCCTGTTTGCTTTAAAACGCTGACAATATAGGATATATTGGGAAAACGCTGATAATATAGAACACTGACGCGGAGGGGCTTTATTTGCGCTTTAAACGTTTTGGTGGCTCCAAAACGGCAAGAATTTTCAAACCGTATATTATTTTTGAGATCTTTTATCTCATCATGTTTAAGCTTTGCTAACTTATTTCAATAATTGGTCTGAATTACCTTGCAAGTGCTTCAAAATGCTGACCATATAGGATATATAGGGCAAACTCTGACAATATAGCTAAGCATTTAGACTTAAGGACTTATTTGCTGGTCCCACATTGCAAGCAGTGTAAAAGAAGATTTTTTTTGATAAATCCTTATCAAAACAGAGGTTGTAAAATATATGAAATATGCTGACAGTAAAAGATAATCATGTACGGAAAGTGCCTACGCGTGTGAAATATAAAATTGAATGTATTCAATTGAATGTCTTAGCTTGAGGTCTGTGTAGCCTATAATATTCCTTTATACATATCCAGTACAATACACGTTCATTATTCCTACAAACGGTATATTGCAATAAGCTCTACTTATGGTACCACTGCGCTCAAGACAAGAACATTTAACAAAGCCATTGAAGTAATACCGCTGTTTATTAAAGGTGATGACACGCAACAGGGGTACTGTAAGCAAAGCAAGTGTCACTAGATTAATAAAACCAACATTGCAGTCATGGAGACAACGATAAATATGTCCTCTGTGATTTAACAGATTAATGTCAACTTTATATGAAAAATGCATATTTTCAGGCCACACCATGAGTTTAAAGAAAACCAATCGTTCGAACGATGGCCCACTGAAAAGTCCATCAAGGTAAAAAGAAACAAGATTTCTGACTTCGTTTCATGCTATTTAACCATACAATATGCCCTTAATAATAATAATTAACAAACTGCGCTTGTTTGTCGGACCTAGGCCTAAAATGCGACTGTCTTTTAGTTGCTTTAATGACATTTAAAAATAGAAAGCTAGAAACAATTTTCCACTGTTTCGTGTAATAATATTCTTCCTTGATATCTATTTACTTGATACTATTTTTGTATTAGTTTCTTTTCATTAAATGAAGTGCCAGTTTGGTATCGAAATACTTTATTAGACCTGGAGATATCGAAGTCTTATCGAAGTCTTATCTATATAACATAGGCCTGCGTGTCAGGAATACATTATTATTTTAGGTAACTGATTGATAAATACCTGAGTAAGGGCCAATAATAAAAATAAAATATCCTTTTGGGTATTTATATCTCCATTATAACCTAGCACATAAATATTAAGTTTGTTATGTCTTTTAGAGAACTTGTGACATCGCGTTAAAACCAAGCATTTGTATTTGTTTATTTCGAAATTCTAACAAAAGCATTATATTTGTTCCGTCTCAGAGCACTTATGTTCTGTTTATCTTTTCTTTCAACACACATTGCGATGAAAAGCTAATAGCCGGCGCTGTTCAATATCAGATTAAAATAGAGTAGCCATATTTACTCTTTAGTGATTAACGGTATTTTGTCGTTAAGAGTTCTTTAACATATCGATATGGTTCTGTTTTGTTCTGGCCCTTCCCTCCTTTGCTAGTTTTAGACACATGACCTTTTCTCACACTTTTCCAAACTGCAAGAAAATGCATCCTGGCCATGAACATAGTCATAGCGCTCAGGAGAAGAATGGTATCATAATGTTTTCCTGCTTTTTTGAAATTTATGTTTTGGATCGGTTTGCCATATGGTAAGTGTATATAAATTTCTTCTTTCTGTGATGTATTTCTTTGCATTTGTAAAATTTAAGAAACAGCTGGAAAATACGTTGTAATTGTAGATTCCCTTTCCTATTGTAGATTAAATGCACTTTCTTTTTAATAAACGCGGCAGCAGATGAGTCGATTATCTCGTCAAAATTATTGGTTAAGTAATATGAAGAATAACCAGAATATCATCGAAATATCAATATTTCATTGGTATCTTGTTATTCTCACATGAAAGCAATTTTGCATTTGTGCCTTCTTAAACAGACATACCTTTTGGTATATAAGCATTTTCAAAGTTTCTAGCTCTTGAAAGTTCCTACTTCGGAAAACGGCGTGCTATTTTGTTTATTTTATATTATTCACATTTGTGTGTCTGTAACAGTCTGCAAACATGACAACAACAACAACAACCCCCACCCCCACCCCAAAACAAAAAAAAAAAACAAAAAAAAAAAACAACAACAAAAAACACAACAAAACAACAACAAAAAATACCGAGAGATTTTGGTTGAGTTTATCTTTATGTTATTCAAATTTCTAAAACTTTAACGTAAGCATGCCTGGAGACTCTGTACCGCCTCACTAAAGAAAGTAGATAGGAATGCTCATAGATACGTCCTTTGATGTTCGGAATGCATGTTAACCAATCGATATAAACTAATAGCCACGTAACAGTCTATAGCCTGAAAAGCTTGTTCTTATGAAATCTGACTTCAGATGCAGTGTTTATGCAACATTTAAAGATACTCGCTAATACATAAACGATTTCTGTAAGGTCCGCGCAAATCTAAACAAATAGCATTTCCAGTGCTGCCAGTATAAAGGGATGCTTTTATAGCATCTTTGAAGTGTTCAAGGGAGTATGTTTTTTGGATTCTGGATGGTAGGGTTCCAATTAAAACCATAGCCCTGTCACGACATGTTTTAAAAATGATCTTATTAAAATTAAGACAATTACTTCACTTGCATAAGAGAAACGTGCAACCCGCCAAGAAAGCATTTATAATATGTCTGAAGTGGTCGTCGTAAAGAGGTTAAGATTATGGACTCGACTTTTATTACGCAGGCATTTTGCAAAAGCATTATCTGTTCAGACTAATTGTTATTTTCTTACACCAAAAATAATTAAATAACATTATCTATCTTAAAAATATTAAAATAATGTTTTTCATAAGTCAGATTGATTATTTTTGTAGTATATCGGTCCTATATTGAATGACTTACTACGTTTCACTTGACAACAACTTTTGTATTCTTAATGACAGTTCAGTGTGTAATTATAAACCACAGTAGCATATACGTATTAACATCGCTTTGTTACATGTTCAACATTAGTTTCAGCTGGATTAAGGACATACCAGATGGTTCTGTTTTAACTCTTTTTATCAGATTGTCTTCATCCATTTCACTGTAAATATATGAAGTAAGTTAAGTTTAGGAAATAATAAACATTTTTCTTTCTATACATACTCCCAGATACAAAAATGCTCCGACACAAAACAGCTTTGACAACAAACATACCAAAAACAAGATAACAACGTATTATGTTCCAGAAAAAAGATAGAATACAAATGTACTATCTGAACAATAATTATTTGTGTAATGTGAGGCTGCTGCACGTGTGTATTTTCTGCTTGTCCAGCAATTTTGACACTTTCTTGGTTTTTGAGGTTTTCTGCAATGATTCAGTCGTGCACTCGGTCTGGGAGAGGGCATCCTTGTTGGATCACAATTGATTTGTGGAATTAAGTACGTACCACGTACTATGTGTCTAAGAACCACTATAAGCACTGCTTTCTTCACTCTTTCATAAAACACTCTGACTATGTTAATCATTATTTGCTCCAAGATGCATTTCATCGTGACTCTTAATGTCTGTTCATGGTCATTAAAGACGAGAAATTTGTTGAGTCACTTAAGCACGCTGCGGTCTTACCTTAGTTTATTCTAAATGGTTGATAATTCATATCTTTGATGATATCTGTTGTGCGAATTTCTATGCCATCTACTGTTGTTTCTAACCCGCCTTTTCATTCTCTAGGTTCTTGTTACATCCAAGTGTTTTCCTTTTCTAGCACAAGTCCAGAGGTCATTCTTAATCTCATGTATCTGACACCCCAGCCCACAATTTTACATGTTCAACTGTCGGGCAAAGCGCCGCAAACGTCTCATCTAGTGTTGTCTAATTAGAGTCGTATCATAATTGTATTTCAGTTTGTCTTAGTTGATTTCATTCAAGTGTCTTTGGCATTGAACATGTTCTAAGTTTAACTTTGAACTGTATGTGGCCTGTTAATAATAAGCACGTATATTAATTTATTTTGAAAAAAAAAAAAACCATTTATATGATACATTGATTATATACAAGATTATTAGTAGAGAGAATAGGTTTGACCAAGGAATACACACTCATGTTTTCAGACGACAGCTGCAAAAGCAGCGTCCTAAAACAGCAAGTAAGCAAGCAAAACAAGTTATCGTTTACAAAAGTCGATTTCCAGAGATTTGGTCCCCAATTCACTCGCCCGTAGTAGTTACGTTTAGATCTTTGGCCCCTCCTCGTCCGTCCCCATCTTTCTCGTTTAAAGACTTCAGCTGATGTTTTTCGGAACAAAAATATACAATTATAGACATGTAATTATATCAGAATCGTTTTGAAATAGCTCCTTTTGCTAGTGTCGCTTTTTTACAAATTATAACAATGTAGAGATATATGAACGTCTTTTAATTTCATATAGGTTAAGATAAACAAAAGACACAAGAACTTAATATACTAAATAGAAGGCCGTATACTAAATTGTTATAGACTTGCGGCAAGGCATATTGCCGACGTAAAAGACAAACTGTTGGTTACCACTATAAATGCATAGACTAAACATGATGCCAAATATATAAAATATCATAAGACTATTTATTACATTTTAATTCAAGTAATAAATCAGGATGTGCAGAAGGGGAAGTTTCAGTCCTTTCAGTCCTAAAATTGCCGGAATAAAACGCATTCAGTCGTCCAGTCTTTCGTTTCCAATAACTTTACGACCTATTTTATTATAACGTCCAGCGGCATATATTACTAGATCTGTTTACAGTTCGAGTTTAATTAAAAAGCGTCATTATCTTATTATAAAACATATTGTAATTTTATTGACTGACACGTCATCCTGTTTTTGGATGCTGTCCATATGTTACAACCAAAGCGTAGGAATGTGAAGTTGCTTGAATATAAATCCAGATGTACGTCTCAGATAGGAGGAACAAAACAAACCTTAGATTTTGGGAGACGGAAAAAGTAAGTATTCAAAGCAATTCTCTACAACCATTTGACAATCCAATAAAGGGCGTGTACTGCAGTCAGTCATGTGACCATCAGTGCCAGCCACTCTACAGCTATACATAGGTGTACTGTAATCAGCCATTGTTATATCATGTGACCATTATAGTCACAGATTTTCCTCAAACATTTATATGTTGTTCATGTCAACTTGGAAATTATAATTTGAGGTCCAGATATACTTTTTATGACCCGTCGTCATGATAACGCAAGACAAAATGGTTGCTTAAAATAGTCATTTTCTGGAACTAAAAGGCCCATAAATTGAGGATTTTTGTTGTAAAACTTGCTTGACTGAATGAACAGTTTTAATATGCCAATGATCTAAACCCCTTTTCAGCTTTTATTATGCAAAACAGATACCATAAACAAATCATTGTACTTATCAAGAAGCTTTTTTGTCTGTTGATGGGGGTTTTCTTGATTTTTGAATAAAATTTTATGCGCATATTTTCAGAACCAATAAATGTAAAAGTTCCACTAAGTCAGAAGTGTTATTTTTTCGTGACAATATACAAAGATATATTACAAAATAGATAAGTTTTGTGGGCCAATAGTTATTAGTTTAAGGTTCTAACGGGTGTGTTTTGTTTTATTTAATAGAAACATTTTAGCGTATTAAATATTTTTTATGTAATATGATATGCTTGGTTTAAAACGAAAAACAAGAAAGCAAGAGGAAAAATATGAATACCAATGTAAAAAGCTTAATACAGTACCGCACCCACTTATTAAAAAAAATATAAAATATTGTTAGTTATTCCCAAATTATTTATTTTATTTATGATATTGCATTAAAATGGTGTACACGAAACAATTATTTACCACGTTATTGAATCAAAACAGTTAATTGTTCATAGAAACAAATAAGAAACATTCCAATGTTTATATTTTGTAGTATTTGTAGAATAAATAGTACTAAAGAATGACCCCAAAAGAACCAGGTGGAGACATTAACCAACTAAATACATATAAGGTTGCCCCAACTCAACACACAAACAAGAAATAGCTATGGTTCCAGTGAGTCTAATTCAGGCAACCCATAAAAATAGAAGCCATTTATAGTAATGGGGTACATTGACGAAATGGAAAATGTCTCCCTTGTAAGTTAATAGTTCCGAGGTATACCAATCAGTAGGTAGGTCCTTGTAGTTGAAACTTGGACTTTATCGCCTGTTCTTTTGTAGATATTGCAATGACAAACTGTGAATTTCTTACTTTTGCATAAATATAAGCTTAGCATTAATTTAAATATTTATACAGATATTTTATTTAAAGATAAAATGGACATGTTTATTGATGATGGTTAACCAGGGTATCATAAGAAAGGCAGAAAAGTCAACATACACTCCTAAGAGCACATGCATAAAAACCGAGTAAACCAAATGAAAGGACCTACTTGCATTTAAGCATTATTCAAGGGAGACTATTCATTAATGTCTCTCATTAGTCCATCAAATATATTTTGTGAGTAATGGCACAGAGAAACATCTGAGGGAGAAATATTTTCATTTCAACATCTACTTTATGTGAGCATTGTTTATATAATGACATACTAAAAAAATTGGCGGGACATCAAATCAGATATAAATTTATTTAGCAGAACACAAAGCCCCAATCATCATTTTCATAACAGTGTATTATTAGGAATTGTCCAATCTTAAGTACAAATATGTAATTACATGTCAATACAACAATAAATTATTGACTGATATCATAAGCTTAGAAGGCATAATTGATTAGTTGATTAAATTACAACCATTTTATGTAAGTTTCTCCGTAGAAAATGAGGATGAGGTAGATTTAATATAAAACACGTATTTCACAGTGTAAAATCCTTCTTTAAAGAGAATCTTTACTGTAAGATTTAGATTTAGCTTACAATATAAAACTTTGAACGTTCAATAATATAACTTTACCCTACTTTTGAACCTTATAAATTCTGTCATTCTTAAATAACATACAGTGTGATTTACAGTTTGATGAGTAATGTGTGTTGGATACACACACTCAAATGTATACTACTCACTTAATGCACTATCTAGGATTTCAGCAAGGATTCCAGATCTAATAGCTATAATTCTGTACAATTATGCTTTATTACTTGGTAACCATGTATAATTAACCATTTAGTATTCAAATTTCGGGCGGACCCATAGGCGGCGCCAATACCCAGCCTATATGGCCTATTTAAAAGGTCTCAGCATAGGCTATATATGCATGCATGCACGCCCATGTGTCAGCATGCATCTGGATAAAGGGCCCTGTGACCAGATAGGCTGTCTACTGGAGGCCATTTTTGCCCCATGGTTATCTGCGCCTGAGCCCAGGCCCCTAGGACCGGGATTGTTGTCGACGGCATTCCTACCCCTACCTGACTTCACAGGAAGTTCGGCCTACAGGCGTTCCGGTGAGCTTTCAGGACCCAAAACCCAGCCTTTATGGCCTATTCAAAAGGTCTCAGCATAGGCTATAATTATATGCATGCATGCACGCCCATGTGTCAGCATGCATCTGGGCAAAGGGTCCTGTGACCAGATAAGCTGTCGACGACAGGCCCGGACCTTGCCTACCATGCCAAAAAAAAAAAAAAAACGCGATTGTGCAGTAAAACCAGGCCCAAAGTTCGAGCCTCCCCCTTTCCAGGTCGTAAATTGACGTATATGTTTTAATACAAAAATGCATGCGTTTTTTTGCCTGTTAGGACCGGGTTGGGTGTCGAGGGCCGTCCTAGACCTACCTGACCATACCGGAAGTTGGAATATTTTAAAGGCTTTCCAAATGCTAGACATGCATCCGTTTTTGCCCGGTGTTTTGTCTGGACCTGAGCCCAGGTCCCTGGAACTGAGTTGGATGTCGAGGGCCATCTTTGCCCCACTTGACTACACCGGAATTTCTGGCTTAATGTGCTCCGGTGAGCTGACAGGGGCCCCAAACCCAGACAAAATGGCTAATTTAAAAGGTCTTCGCATAGGCTCTATATGCATGCATACATGCCCTTTTGACAGCAGGCATCTGGGCTCAGACCACTGGGACCAGAAAGGCTGTCGACGGCAGTCCTTGACCTTGCACCCATGCCAAAATAACGTCCGGACTGAATCCGGTCCCCGGTAAAAACAGTCCGAACTTTCGATGCCCGCCTTTAACCACCCGTAAATAGACGTGTATGCTTACGTGCACATTTTAATGCGTTTTCCATGTTGTCAGTCTGCGTCTAAGCTCAGGGCGCTGGGACCACGTTTTGAGTCGAAAGCCGTTCTGGCCATACCTGACCACACCAGAATTTCTGCCCGGATGGCTACCGGTGACGTGTCAGGAGCCAAAAAATCAGCCAAGTGGCCTATTTTAAGGGCTTTAACAATGCCAGACATTTGTGCGTTTTACTCCGGTAGCTTCTGCGCCTGAGCTTAGGTCCCTGGAACCGGGTTGGAAGTCGAGGGCCTTCCTTGCCCCACCTGATTACACTGATTACACCAGGGCACTGGGACCACGTTTTGTGTCGAAAGCCGTCCTGGCCAAAACCCAGCCAAAGTGGCCTATTTTAAGGGCTTTCCTAATGCTAGACATGCATCTGTTTTTGCCCGTTGGTCACTATGCGCCTCAGCCCAGGTCCCTGGAACCGGGTTAGTTGTCGAGAGCCGTCCTTGCCTCACCTGATTACACAGGAAGTTCTGCCTACTGTGTTCCGGTAAGCTGACATGGACCCGAAACCCAGCCTAAGGTCTCAGTATAGGCTCTATCTGCATGCAGGCACGCCCGTTTGTCAGCATGCATCAGGACTCAGACCCTGGGAGCAGCGGCAGGCCGGGACCTACAGCCGTAAATAGACGTTTATGTTTACGTGAAAAATTTGGATGCGTTTTAGGCTGTTTGTCAGTCTGCGCCTAAGCCCAGGATCCTGGGACCAGGTTGGGTGTCGAGGGCAGTCCACACCGGAAGTTCTGCCCGGATGGCTACCGCTGTCATGTCAAGGGCCAAAAACCCAGCCAAAATGGCATATTTAATGCGTCTTTACCCATGCTTGTCATGCACGCGTTTTTACCCGTTTGTCACTCTGCGCCTGAGTTCAAGCCCATGGGATTAGGTTCAGTTTTGAGGCCAGTCCTGGCCCTACCTGGTCACACCGGAAATTCTGCCTACATGCGTTCCGGTGAGTCGACACAAGTATCGGTTATGTCTTAAATGCGCATTCCTGTTAAAAAGAAAAACGCCATTGTAGCGTATTGTTGAGCTAGCTATATGTGGCGGAAAAAATATAAGTTCTTTGACATTAAACTGAGAAAATGGTTTTGTATTATTCAATTAACGGCTAAACAAAACAAATAGCTGATAGTATTATATAAGTACATGTGTCTGTATTATAATTCATAAATATGTGTTTTCCGCATTAAGTAGAAATGATGTTGCTGTATACTTTTTTGAACTAAGATGATTGATTCAAAGGTAAAAACGTTTACCTTTTTACTCGCATAAATATGTCTAACATAACAATTGTTTACTTTCTAATTAACTTACAGATTTAACAATAGTATGACCAAATACATGTATATGTTTGAACAAAGACCTACGTTCCACACAATCTGTATAAGTCATAAAACATTTTGACAATAATATTTTTGTAGTCGATTTTGTTCACTGATATATGTAATCAGATTACAAAACTTTATGTATGTTTTGTGTTCTAATACGAGTAACGTACGTTGTCATAATTAGCCTTGGTTAATGTTATGGACTGTACATGATGTAATAAGTGGGAGTTCGGGTGGGTGAAAGTTACCATATGACACACATGGCACTTCGATTGGTTAAGAATATGAGTCTAACAGCTAATCCCCTAACGGAGAACTCTTTAACCCCTCCTGTCCAGTTTATATAATAATGCCAAGTCAACATAAGACTTACATACACATCGGTGTTAAGTTTTTGCTAACAGGAAACGTGTAGTTAAAGTACTACAAAGTATATATTTTATGTCGAGGTCTTATCTTATCTTCAAATGATCATTGATGTAATGGCAAAAAAAGCGTTATTCCTTTTATGTATGTTCTCAGATTAAATTTAACTCAAAGGTTGTGTATCTTTCTAAATTTAATGGGAGAAGACCATGTGTGAAACATACGCTCGCCCACTCGGTTTAAAGATTGGAATCGTCACTCTTTGACATTGATATTTTTAAACAAGTGTGTGCTTTAAAGTATGATTAGAATACATGTTGTTTATTTAATCCATGGTAGTTTAATTTGCGTAGAATTTAACAAAGCGTGTTTAGTGTTCAATTTTCAGGTGGAACATTTTCAGCCTCGAAAGTTGCGCACAAAATGGTTCAAAATGGGAAAGTTTTGTCGCATTAAGGTTGCCTCGTACCTATGCAAAGACGCACACATAATATTATATATTTATTGCTATACAAGTATAAGGCACATTGTTCTGTTTTACTCTGCACAGAGGTCCACTGTAAATCCATGTAGTGTTTTGTGTGCTTTTTGTGATTATTTATTACATTATGTACAATAAAATATTAAATATTACCTTTCTTGCTTTTTGTTATTTCTTACCTTGACAAAAAGAATGATCTAAACACTTTTAAAAATTAACTGGGCTCGTGTGTGGATTTTAACTTTTTTCTAGACTGAACCTAGGATTCCTAATTAGTACCCTGTGGAGAATGAGACTTAAACCCACACAGTGAGAGGCAGGCAGTCACAGGAGTAGCAAGTCTACCACCCGTGCCCCACAAATACTGTTACGATTTGTAATTAAGAAAACTAAACATTTCAGCTATCTGATTCACTGATAATATTTGAGATAAAAGACGTAAAATTAACCCTTATTTTTGTTAAAATCATTCATAAACTGAAAAGAGACTTAGCAGTGTCAATGTAGCTTCAAATAATTGCATTATTATTACTTTTAAGAAATTGGCTCCTCCTGACTGAAATAGCAGTTTTTTACAAGGATAAAATTTCCATTTCCAAGACAAAAATGAGCTCTGAAAAAATGAAGATTAATATACTGTTGAATGTATTTCATTTTGCTACAAATTTCCATATATTTATTTGCAGATAAAAGATGGGCCGTGTTGTTCGAGCACAGCGTAAAGGTGCTGCAGGTATTTCCAAGGCAAGGACAAAGAACAAGAAGGGGAAGGCAGCCCTCCGTGCTGTGAACTATGCTGAATGTCATGAAATGTGTTGTCAAGGTATATAGCAACTGTAAATATAAAGGCTGTCATTGATTCTTTTTGATACATGTACCAATGCAGGGTTCCACGTGAACTGTTTAGTAGTGCCTAATCGGGCAATAGGTTGCACGACCAAGATTAAAACTTGCCCAAAAAAAAGAATATATGTACAAAGTATGTACATATGTTAAAAAATGACAAATTGCAGAGAAGATGCTTTTTATTCAAGTTTATGAAGGTTTCAGGTTCCACAAACCTCTCACATACAGTGCAAAAGGTGCCCCTTTTCATCACCATAGCGAAGCCACGTAGACAGAAAACTTAATTAAATTAAACGGAGTACAATACAATCAGAGAGTAAGCAATTCTATTCTATAACTGCATATAATTTGTGACATCTGAATGGCACGCCAATAATATTTGGACTTTACATTCGACCATCAATTTCTATAAAACATAAGATGATGAGATATTAAGTTGTTCTTTATCAATAACGAAAATATGTCTGTTCATATTGTCATACTGTCATGAGACACCTAGCTTGTGTCGCCTATAAAGGCGACATATAGGGATTACTATGTCGGCGGCGGCTTCGGCGTCTGCGTCGGCGTCTGCGTCAGCGTCCGCGTCAGCGTCCGCGGCGTCGGCGGCGTCCGGATTTCCTTGTCCAGAGCCTAACTTTGTAACCGTAGGACCAAATGACTCCAAACTTGATATGCATGTTTCTGGCAATGACTCAAAGTACAGTGCACAAGAAGGGTAACTCTACCTTCTTCCGTTTTTAGTTATTCCCCTTTGATTGATTTTTAGTACATTTCTTGCGAAGGGCATAACTTGTTGTGCATACTTTTTGCAATGAGACAATTAAAAGGTTATTTTATATGTGAATTTTGTGCAAATACATTACTGATATCTGTACAACAAAAAACTAATAAACATTTTTTATGTCGACTAACAAAATTTTTGTCAGGCGACACATCCGACTTGCGGAGTTCTAGTTTTTTTTTATATTATTGGCTCATGTCAAATAAGCAAAATAATTAAATGGCATATTTTGAAACAACAACCTAGGGTATGGAAAAGTATTCATCCTGTACTTTGTATAAGGTTATATTGAAATAGTTTTGTTTTAGACCCATTCAATGCAAACAATAAAACAAAGGTCGCACCGTTATTTAAACAACAACAACAACAACAACAAATAACAACTGTTATATTAACCAAAAATATGTTTCTGTTAGTGTGACGACATGTGTAGTTGTGACATAAACGATTAAGGTTTTGCTGTCCATGTTTATCATCGTTGCTTACATCACTCTTTGTTTACTACTTAAGTGACATAACAATGGCGACCTCATTATACGACACATAGTTTTTTATAGTATTGGCTCATGTCAAGTAAGCAAGATAATTAAATGGCATATTTTGAAACAACAACCTAGGGGATGGAATAGTATTCATAATGGTTTATGTCACAACTACACATGTCGTCACTCGTACATGACACATTTAATAAGGACACCCAAGGATAAGTGTGACTTATATGCTCAGGGATATCCTCACTGAGTGCCATATGGCTCACATATGTAGTAACCAATATTTCATCGCTCAAATATTATACATTTGAAAAAGTTGAATCAAGCTTAAAATAAGATATATTTACATATGTGCAAAGAAAGTATTATGCCATCCCTTAAATATCTAGATTATCACATGTTTAAACAAACAATTAAACTATAACTATATTTATCGCCTCAATTCTATGTTTAAATATGTAACTATCCATTTCCGAACTTTTTGCCTGATAAGCAGCATATGTAATCTTATATAAACTGCGCTGAAAGCATTTGACATTTCAGCAAATTGTATCTGGAGACGATTTTTTCTCGCTCGGTATGTGACCACAACTTTATACCCATAGAATGACATTCACACCCCTTCTACTATCTGCAAAATGTCAACACTTTTCGTTGCCTAATGGACGAGAATAATAAGAAAGTTATTCTAAATGTATGTAAATCTTTAGCAGTTGTTTTTGGAAATTTATAAAAACCCAGCTGGCAACCGACCAGCACTGTATTCCTATCTGCCAGCAATGGGTAATTAATCATTGGTGACACTTACTTTTCTTTTTCACCTATCTGTGAATTGTAAAATCTTAAGAAACTGCATGTCTATACAACCTTTATGCACATTCTTTTTTGAATTAATACTATGTATAAATTACTATGTTAAAAGTATCTTGTCACTTTATAACAACTCGCAGTCAGGTAATGCCCATATTATGTTTATATATTGTGTTATGTTTTCCTTATGTCACAGTATATATGCTGAGTCCAACAATAAACTTTAAACGTAAACAGAAAATAGCAGTGTCTGTACGCCATTCTGCCAATCAGTCGAAAATTGCTGAATTAATAAGGGGGTTGGAGAGTTCAGTAATTGTGATATTTTGATGTATATGTACTCAATAAAGTAGTTAATAATTGCACACATTACTTTATATAGGCAGGAAAATACTTAACTTAAAAATGCAGTTGAATAAATATGTTAATTTGTGTGTAAGTCCAACAAAAAATTCTAAAAAAAATTGATAAGAAGAAAGAAATTATAATAAAGATCTGCTGACATGTGACTGCTGTTATAACACTTCTGAGGATATGGTTGAGGTCAAGAACAGCGGCAGGAAGTCTTTGATTCTTCCAGCGCCTATGAAGCACAATGGCAATAGACCAAATAATCTGCTAGATGCTACCGTAACTAAAGAGGGCGACCTAACTCTCACCAGTCCAGTCATAACATAAGCGGATAAACAGATAGCAAATAACAATGATCATGCCTTGAAATAATGGTGTAAGGCTAAGAAAAAAATCAGTCACATAGAATTAACTTTCCATCTCCAAGAAGTTTTAAGGATAAAAATCTTTGTCATGTCTGCGCAAACCATCGTAGAAGCAAGAGGACGAATTGTGTTATCTATCTATCTATCTATCTATCTATCTATCTATCTATCTATCTATCTATCTATCTATCTATCTATCTATCTATCTATCTATCTGTCTATCTGTCTATCTGTCTGTCTGTCTGTCTGTCTGTCTGTCTGTCTGTCTGTCTGTCTGTCTGTATATATCTATATATACTTATACTTCCTCTTAAGCCCCTTACATGTAGCATTTCTATCGTATACATTCGTATGTCAAATTTATTATTTTTAATTATAATTTTAATAGTATTACTGTCTTAATTGACTTATTAATATTAAATAGCAATAATAATAATAATAATAATAATAATAATAATAATAATAATAATAATAATAATAATAATAATAATAATAATACGGTGATGGTGGTGGTGATGATGATGGGAATAGTCTACAAGTGTTAAAAAGAAGGAGTAAAAAATTTGAGACCTAGCAGTCGCCCTTTAAAAGAGTTATAACAATTTTAGGACTGTTTTGAGTACAATGTTAATTTTCGAACAGCAAGTTAACCAGGCGACTCTGTTCACAAAATCGAATAACGAAGTTTTACATTGTTGTGGCATGTGGAAAAGGATTACTCAATGGTTAATGGCCTCAAGACATCAAGGCGAGAAGATAAATAAAAAGGTTTCTCTACAGAACCGGCTTGTCTCATTCATCAACCCAATAAAACCAAAAATGGTATCAAATTCACTTTTATTTACCCAATAAAAGACAGAAACACTTGATTTGGCATTTATAAGAAATCCTTAAACAGCAATTATGGAAAAATATAGTAGAATATTGATTTGACAATAAAACGCCATCGCTTAACTTCACATAGTTTCATAAAGTCATAAATACACAGTTGTGTTTGGCGTTATTATTTGATGTGTTATCCTCTTATTATTTATGCTTGAAAACAGTTCCGAAGAAATAACATGTTTGTTGCCTACTGAAGATCACCAGTCTTAAAAAAAATATTTTCTATTTGGACCGCGCTCGAAGTTAGCTACTTTTAAACTAAGGACACCACGTGACCATTCATGCTTTTAACTCATTCACGTCATCCGCTCTGAAGTCGATGTCTGCTTTGGCAGGAATAACAAGCGTTCTTAATTATTTGTTTAACAAAAATGAACATTTTATGGTTGATTAACATGTATTAATGCCCCTAAAGATAGTGCTGAAAATTGTCTAAGCTTAGACTAAGGTATAAACTTTTTACAGAAACTATGATCAAATACCCTAAACGGAGGTCAGATATTGTTAGATATATTTGACATAAGAAAATTATTGGATACCACCTTTAATATATAAAGTAAACGGTATGTAAAGCACCAATTTGTTTATAAGGTTTAATCACCAACTGAAAATTTTCCATTAAACTGACGCGTGTTCATAAGATACGTTTACTCTCCATACCTTTACCATAACAAATCAAGTTACGCTGAGTCTTAACTGTGTCAACTTTATATATTTAATATTTTCCTTCTTAGATGTGCACTATCTGAATAAACGTTAAATGATCATCGGGACTGCGGTTTTAGTAAAATTGTGCCAAAGTAGAATACATAAAACTTCCTATTCATCTAACCGCTGCTTAACCAACCCATATATTTTACACATGTCTAGATAAAAGCCAAAACTTTATCTTAAAGATAATGAAGAAAGTGTAAAAAGGATCGATGCCTTTGTAGCGACACAATATGCCTGAATACTACCTGCATGTCACATATAAGATAATAGTCCTTACTTACCAGATCAGTAAATAAATAACGGGATTAATAGATCGTCAACTGCAAGGTTCATGCCTTGAAATATGACTTTAATGGTTTTGGCTATGCATATAGATATTACAAGGTTAAAAAGGTCTGTCAAGTAAAGCCATCATAAATAACCGTGTAATAGTCGGAACTCATTTGTTGTCTGTAAATGTGAAAATATATCTTTTTGATGGTTTGATAAATTCTTTTTAAGTCTGACAGAAATTGAATCTGGTAACTGGCACTTATTAACCTTTCTCTATGATAAGTTTATGCACTTTATTATTTACACCTGGTTTTTCTTTATATGGTATATGATTGTAGAGATATGATTAGGTGGACAAAATAAAACTGAGTATGTATGCAAATCTTTAGCAGTTGTTTTTAAAAAATTGTAAAAGCCCACCTGGTAACAGATCAGCTATATTTTTATCTGCCAGCAATGGGCAACAATTCATTGGTGAAACTTAATTTACCTGTTCACCTCCGTATGATATTTGTAATAATACTATGTATTAATTACCATGCTAAATGTATCTTGGCACTGTACAGTCACTCACAGACGGTAATCGACAAATTATGTTTAAATATTGTTTTATGTTTTCCCTATGTCACATTATATATGCTGAATGTAGCAATAAACAATCAACGGAAAATCTCATTGTCTGTACGCCATTCTGCCAATCAGTCGATAATTACAAGATTGATAAGGAGGTTGGAGAGTCCAGCAGTGATATTATGGTGTATCTGTACTCAAAAAAGTAGTTAATAATTGCACAAATTATGTTATTTATTCGTTTTCATGTAAATAAAGCGATGCATTCTTTGTGCAACGCAATACTCCGTTTATACAACAAACGAAATCATATTTGAGAATCTATATTCATCAATCTCTGAACTGTCGTGACAGTAACTAATTTTAGTTAACATATTAATCAAAAACAAAAATGAATAAAACGAGAGAGAGAGGGAGAGAGAGAGAGGGGGAGAGAGAGGGAGAGAGAGAGAGAGAGAGAGAGAGAGAGAGAGAGAGAGAGAGAGGGGAGGGAGAGAAGACCGTTGTATACGGTTTCTCTTCTAGTCTCGTCCATCACCTTAATACTGGTTTCAATAGACGGCACATTAATCACATTTTCCTCTTAAAGACTGATGCACATTATTTTGCAATAAGTAACCATTTTAACCAAAGGTGGGTGAAGCAACCGTAAACACATAACATTATGCAGAACATAGTAACATAATGAAGAAGGTCAAAGAAATTTGACCTTTTTATTGAGCTGAGTGTTAGCTGAATAGCAGTTATATATGCATGTATTGTGTGTATAAGAAAATCTAAACTTTCTACAACCTTTCCTGAGATTTATTGCAGATAAAAATTATAAGTTGCCATAATCCAGCATTTCTATAGAAAGGGTTCTTGTCTTTTGAACCAAACAGCAAACATATTTTATATACAGACGGTCTATTATACAAAGTTGAGTTGAGTCCAACATAACCAGTAACAAAATCAGAGAAGCTATATATTGCCTCACACATGACTTAACTTCACTATACATATTCTTTAGTACACGTAGCATCTCTTTCCTTTAATACCAATTTTATGTAATTTAAACAACAGTAACTTCCTATTAATACCATCGAAACATTTTTTTCGGATCAATCATACCTATATATAATCGTTTATTATTAAAGATATAATGTTGAACAATAGATTGTAAAGCAAACATTGCATCAACGGTCGATTGACTTTTTCTAAAACCATACTAATAATCACCTATCTTTGAATAGGTCTCAGTGTATGTATTAATTCTATTCTTTAAAACTGAGGTAAACAATTTTGCAAAAACACTTAATAAGGTTATACCACGGTAATTATTAGGGTCATTCTTTCCCCCATTTTTATGTAAGGGGACAATTATACCCTTTGTCCATTCTTCCGGAAAACATCCCGAATCAAATATCGCGGTAAAAATATCGCATAAATGTCCAGCAATAATATCTTTGCTTTCAATAAAAGATTCATTAATAAGCCCATCAATATTATTGGCTTTACAGCGGTGCGGTTTAAATTATTAATAGCTAAAATCACTTCCTCAACCGTAATCTTTCTGTTATAACTTTCATTATCAGAACAATTGTTAAATCATATTCGTTACAAAAAGCACATCCGCATCTTCATTTTGACTTTTGAAAATATCATTTTCTAAGTTTGAAAAGTAATTATAGAACTGATTTAATGATAAACCTCCTTCAACTTTTCTTTTTGGCTTTTTAAAATGCGTCCAAAATTGTTTAGGCTTGCAGAACTTAAGCTTTTCGATATTACATATTTTTCTTCTCGAAAAAAGACGCTTTTTGTTTCGAATTAGGCATTTATACTTTTTTTTACGATTACATAAAGAAAACTTTATTTGCATGTAAATAACAATTTCTCGCATCATTACAGTCTTTATCAAACCACTCTTTGAGACTGGCTAACGGTAAATCCAAAAAACTGTTGGAAGGTTTCCGTGTTAAGGATAGTTGTGTAAATCTTAAAAATCTTACCTGCTACACGATGACTGGTAATGACTGAAATTCCTTGTTATATCTGCCACTGTAAACTAAGTTTCTGCAAGTTTGTGTGGTTTTGCATGTTTAAAGTGGTCTGTTGCCATAACCAATCTTATTTTTTTATTCAATAATCAGTACGTGTATTGTGGGTAGGTAGTGGAAGAATGATAAAATCACTAACGCGACCTCTCATTTTATTAAAAGTTAAGAAGGCCGTGTCAACAAGTTCTCAAAAACTGTTACAACAACAAGTAAAAACTGAAACACTTTAATCAGCGTTAATTGATAAACGAAATTGTTGTTCATTAAATCAGCTAATTAAATAATAATCGATTAACCTCTTCTCTAAATTACGTGACATCCTGATTGCCGATTATTGGCGATAAAACTCGCGCCCAAATCTTCGCGAGTTTCACGGTAGGTGTGAAAATCACTATTGTTGCCGTTTTGCATCTTATAGCAATTTAAAGTTTGAGATAGACCAACTGATTTCAACAGTTTTATACGTGTAGGGACAAAGAATTTAGTTTGATATAACCGATAATTTGACACATCCGAATTTGAGTTAAGCGGAGTCGACTATATAGGAACTATAGGAAAAAAAACGGGACCCTAGAAAACAGTTTGACATAACCGGAAATTTGAGATAACCGATTTTGAGATTACGAGAGTTGACTGTATACACAAGCAAAAGAGAAACCGAAAAAATACACGTCCATTGCTTACACCGGAACAGAGCCCAGAGAAGACGTTTGGTCTTGTACACCAAGTAAGGCTGAAGTATGTGCTTATACTAGAAAAAACGATACTTTAACAGCAAGTTTGATGGCTTCCATCATATACAAGCTTATATAAGCTTATACAAGCTTAAATGGGAAAAACCTGTACGCCATCCAGGCGAAATTAATTATGAGTTTTCTACAACATCTGGTCGTCACATCAATCAGCCCAATTATTACTTTATAATAATATTCTGCCAACAATGATTGATACTCTTCATATCGCAATTAGAGGCAGTCTTTAACCAAAAATTGACGACATGTTGATATAAAGAAGACAGGATATTTAAATAATTGTTATTTTTAAATTACTGGGTAAGTAATACAAACACAATGTAGACAAGACATACGAATTTTCTCTTAGAAAGGCTACATCATCTATATAAGATACAAATATGAGACTTGTATGAGTATTACTTACAGAATATGGGCTTTACTAAAACTGCACTTATTATGTTCATTGAGAAAAAAGAGTAAAAGAATTTGTAAGTGTGAATAACACTGTTTCATTCCTTAGGCAACATAACAACAGGTAAGAACAACACCTATTTAACCAATGTCGTAGCTTTAAGTACTATCTCATTTCCATTATGAATAATAAATGTTTGCGAACTGATTATGTTAAAAACTGATTACATGGGTAAGTGAATAAGTAAGTAAGTAAGTGGATAGCACGTTTTGATTCCTAGGGCAACACAATTTTCAGGTGTGAACAATGTATACCTAGCCAATGCCGTACAAAGTCTTCAAAACGAAGTACGACTTAAATGTGCTACTAATTCACCAACATTCGCTTAAACACGGGAAATAACAAACTTTTATTGCAGTTGATTACCATAACCATTACCGAGGAAAACTTACACAAATATCTAACAGAGTGTTCATGCAAAAGTTTGTGATAATTAGTGTAGTCTGTCCAAATCTATAACAAACGCGCCACTAATAGTTGCCATATTCGTTCACCTTTCATTGCGCCGCATATATTCTTCAAATTATTTACCCTTCTCATCATTCCAGTTAGTGTATACAGGTTTAACAACATGTCTTTTATTAGTACATATATACAGCGGTCATTGAGAAACAAATTCCACAATTAATAACGCATTGTGTGTAATGGCTATGTGTTTTAAATGGGTCTTCAGTAAAAAGCCAGCAACACATCTTGGAACAAAGATAATTTTATTTTTATAAACAGGTTTCAAATTACAACCACATAAAGACTGAACACTCAGAACACTGCATCATGTATCTAAATATCAAACGCTGTTTCAAATAAATTTATTCCTTATATGTATAACATTCGCCTATCGTGCAAAACACAAGGTTGGTGATATTTTCGTATCTTAAATAAAGATATTAATTGTAATATAATGATATAATCACAAATATTGTATTAAAACGCTTGTCATTTTATCATTTACATTAAAGGTTCAAAGAACTAAACGGTCTTGTAGAATATGAGAAATCCACACTTATTTATGTTAATAACTGTTATACAGAATATAACAGTTAAAACTACAATGTTATAACAAAACCTTCCAGAACATTCTAGAAATTCCCCAAGCATTTGACAAAAAACAATACACAGTTTGTTGTAAAAAATATGGATGTTCTTAAACAGTATGCTAAAACTTATAAAGCCATTTATTGTTAGAGCTTTAAAATCACACATGCAAAATATTTTTTTCTAGTTCTACTTTTAACATAAAATTACATTGGCATAATGAATGTAGGTGTGCAGTGTATGGAGTTCCCTGTTCGTTAAATCATTTGAACAGGTTTGTTAAAATGTTTTGTGAGACCAGAACTACCATTAACACGGATTCTAAATGTTTTAGAGCTTGCGAGGGTCTCCACCTTGCCTGGATCCAGGGTGGTGTCGTAGATACATTGAAGCGCCTAATGGTACCCTGTCAAAAAGTGTGAATGCTAAAACAAAATCTAGTTACGCCTCTAAACAAGTACAGATAGGAATGTCGAGGAGACCTTCACGTTTCAGATTTTAGTTTATAATTGTTTTCCGTTGAGTGACATCTTCAGTTTGTTGACTAGCTTGTTGACGATTATTGAAACTGGAAAATCGCGAAATTAGAACATTAATATGATTGTCCAGCTAACAAAGTTTTAATCGAAAAGATGTAAGATTAAGAAACTGTTCTGGTCTTCATTTTGAATCAACACAATACTGAACCAAGTTTATTCCATCTAGAAAAAAAAATGAAACCAAACACAATACCCATCACGACATAACCAACGACACCAACATACAATGCTGATTTTCTAGTGTCCTGGGCGCAAACTAATGTGCGTTTGTATGCGCCTGTTGCTTTAGCTTCAATGGTGAGGTTTTTTGAGATCACTTCAGCAATTTCAATCGCTTCTTTTATTGCTTCGGGTGTGCTCGCG
Source organism: Sinonovacula constricta (assembly GCA_007844125.1). NCBI lineage: Eukaryota > Metazoa > Mollusca > Bivalvia > Cardiida > Solecurtidae > Sinonovacula > Sinonovacula constricta. Next base: position 45,262,410 of record CM017562.1, read on the forward strand.
CTAAGGTTATGGCAAACGACGCTAACTGGTTCAAAAGTAGTGACGGCGGCTACAGTAGTAGTAGCAATAGCAGAAGTGGTGGTGCCAGGAACTGTTGTGGTTGTTGCAGGCGTAGTAGTAGTAGTTGTGACGGGTGGAGTAGTGCTAATCACTGCAATGATATATCTTTATTCCTTTCATAAACAATAAAGTATTAAACAAAATATTTGTTACCGAGACTAACACAACTAACCATACTATATAAGCTATAGCAGAAATCCGAATTTGTGTTAGCTAGACATAACACATTCAGTGATTAAATTAAGAGTCTGGCCCGTCTTAGGATATTTAAAATCCCACGTCTGATTCGGAGACTCAAAAACCGCCATTTAATTTTTAAAAAAAATGACAATGTCCACGATAATCATAACGCATATCAAAGTTTTAAATAGCTCCAGACAAATGTACAATTATGAAAGTATATCGCATATGTTACAAAAATAAGATAAAGACGAACATAATTATATGAGTTTTATAAACAATCATTCGGCAAAAGGAGAGACTGTCCTGCTTTAAAAGGTTATTGGAGCGCTCTAAGCTTGCACTGCCTAAGGGGTTTCCTCAAAGGCAAAAAATGTCAATGAGGAGAAACCAAATCACAATTTATAAACAAAATAATAATGATGATGATGATGATGATGATGATGATGATGATGATAATAATAATAATAATAATAAAAATAATAATAATAATAATAATAATAATAATAATAATAATAATAATAACAATAATAATAATAATAACAATAACAATTAACGTTTTAAGTCTGTATGTGATAAAAAGCCAGTGCAAAACTGTCGATCGTTTTAAACCATATCGTCATAAAAAACAATGGTGATGTCATTTTAAACTTGGATGTACAAACAAACTCTTATATTCCAGGAAAACATGAATACAATTAATTAAAACATATTTTACTTTTATAATGGAATGTTAATTTTTAATTCTCATGTGACGTACATGTAACCCTAAATGCTACGATCGATAATTTCAATATTACCCTGTGTCATAAAATGCATCAACACTTAATCATATAGAGATCGTGTACATGTTAAAATATAACTCATGATATTTCCAAGTCTAGGTCAATAAGCGTTTATTAACCGAATTGTTCTGCCAGTCATTCGTAATTCAGCGATAAATAAAACCAGCAGCGACAGATTCCGACGATGTTAAGGACTCGGCAAACACTGTGGTGGTATTTAGGATGGTGATTGTAAATCGTTCTCATTACTTCTAACAAGTTATTAAGTTTTTGTTAGCATTGCTACAGTATAATTCCATTTCCTTATCATCTGAAAAGTAGACAAAGTCAGCAATCCACATGAAAACATATACTTTTGAAAGTGAAAAAAGTACAATATTCAACCTTTTATTGGCAACTAACAATTCCAGCTTTATACTTAAAACACGAAGAAACAACTTTCAAGCGTATAACTGTAACAAGAATATCTAATAATACAAGACCTACCATAACCTTTGCGTACCATATATTATTTTAATAACGATGGAGAACAGTAGAAAGAAAAAACGATCATACTGTTCCTTGTCATAAGACACAAATAGGGGTTAAAAGAAATGAACACATGGTTATGATAATAATTTCAACACTACAAAGGCTCAAACATAAATGTTAAATAAGCAAAAAGCTCACAGATGAGACATAAAGCGCATTGAAAAAACAACAACAAAAACAAACAAACAAACAACAATTACCGCCTTGACACGGACAGCAGTCGGCAAAGAGTCCGACTGGACTGGCAATGACTCAAAGTACAGTGCACAAGAAGGGTAACTCTACCTTCTTCCGTTTTTAGTTATTCCCCTTTGATTGATTTTTAGTACATTTCTTGCGAAGGGCATAACTTGTTGTGCATACTTTTTGCAATGAGACAATTAAAAGGTTATTTTATATGTGAATTTTGTGCAAATACATTACTGATATCTGTACATTAAAAAACTAATAAACATTTTTTATGTCGACTAACAAAATTTTTGTCAGGCGACACATCCGACTTGCGGAGTTCTAGTTTTTTTTTTATATTATTGGCTCATGTCAAATAAGCAAAATAATTAAATGGCATATTTTGAAACAACAACCTAGGGTATGGAATAGTATTCATCCTGTACTTTGTATAAGGTTATATTGAAATAGTTTTGTTTTAGACCCATTCAATGCAAACAATAAAACAAAGGTCGCACCGTTATTTAAACAACAACAACAACAACAAATAACAACTGTTATATTAACCAAAAATATGTTTCTGTTAGTGTGACGACATGTGTAGTTGTGACATAAACGATTAAGGTTTTGCTGTCCATGTTTATCATCGTTGCTTACATCACTCTTTGTTTACTACTTGCAGTAATCGCACTGATAGTCAAGTGACATAACAATGGCGGCCTCATTATACATGACACATTTAATAAGGACACCCAAGGATAAGTATGGCTTATATGCTCAGGGATATCCTCACTGAGTGCCATATGGCTCATATATGTAGTAACCAATATTTCATGGCTCAAATATTATACATTTGAAAAAGTTGAATCAAGCTTAAAATAAGATATATTTACATATGTGCAAAGAAAGTATTATGCCATCCCTTAAATATCTAGATTATCACATGTTTAAACAAACAATTAAACTATAACTATATTTATCGCCTCAATTCTATGTTTAAATATGTAACTATCCATTTCCGAACTTTTTGCCTGATAAGCAGCATATGTAATCTTATATAAACTGCGCTGAAAGCATTTGACATTTCAGCAAATTGTATCTGGAGACGATTTTTTTCTCGCTCGGTATGTGACCACAACTTTATACCCATAGAATGACATTCACACCCCTTCTACTATCTGCAAAATGTGAACACTTTTCGTTGCCTAATGGACGAGAATAATAAGAAAGTTATTCTAAATGTATGTATATCTTTAGCAGTTGTTTTTGGAAATTTATAAAAACCCAGCTGGCAACCGACCAGCACTGTATTCCTATCTGCCAGCATTTGGTAATTAATCATTGGTGACACTTACTTTTCTTTTTCACCTATCTGTGAATTGTAAAATCTTGAGAAACAGCATGTCTATACAACCTTTATGCACATTCTATTTTGCATTAATACTATGTATAAATTACTAAAAGTATCTTGTCACTGTATAACAACTCGCAGTCAGGTAATGCCAATATTATGTTTATATATTGTGTTGTTTTCCTTATGTCACAGTATATATGCTGAGTCCAACAATAAACTCTAAACGTAAACAGAAAATAGCAGTGTCTGTACGCCATTCTGCCAATCAGTCGAAAATTGCTGAATTAATAAGGGGGTTGGAGAGTTCAGTAATTGTGATATTTTGATGTATATGTACTCAATAAAGTAGTTAATAATTGCACACATTACTTTATATAGGCAGGAAAATACTTAACTTAAAAATGCAGTTGAATAAATATGTTAATTTGTGTGTAAGTCCAACAAAAAATTCTAAAAAAAAATTGATAAGAAGGAAGTAATTATAAAAAAGATCTGCTGACATGTGACTGCTGTTATAACACTTCTGAGGATATGGTTGAGGTCAAGAACAGCGGCAGGAAGTCTTTGATTCTTCCAGCGCCTATGAAGCACAATGGCAATAGACCAAATAATCTGCTAGATGCTACCGTAACTAAAGAGGGCGACTTAACTCTCACCAGTCCAGTCATAACATAAGCGGATAAACAGATAGCAAATAACAATGATCATGCCTTGAAATAATGGTGTAAGGCTAAGAAAAAAATCAGTCACATAGAATTAACTTTCCATCTCCAAGAAGTTTTAAGGATAAAAATCTTTGTCATGTCTGCGCAAACCATCGTAGAAGCAAGAGGACGAATTGTGTGTGTGTCTGTCTGTCTGTCTGTCTGTCTGTCTGTCTGTCTATATATATCTATATATACTTATACTTCCTCTTAAGCCCCTTACATGTAGCATTTCTATCGTATACATTCGTATGTCAAATTTATTATTTTTAATTATAATTTTAATAGTATTACTGTCTTAATTGACTTATTAATATTAAATAGCAATAATAATAATAATAATAATAATAATAATAATAATAATAATAATAATAATAATAATAATAATAATAATAATACGGTGATGGTGGTGGTGATAATGATGGGAATAGTCAACAAGTGTTAAAAAAAAGGAGTAAAAAATTTGAGACCTAGCAGTCGCCCTTTAAAAGAGTTATAACAATTTTAGGACTGTTTTGAGTACAATGTTAATTTTCGAACAGCAAGTTAACCAGGCGACTCTGTTCACAAAATCGAATAACGAAGTTTTACATTGTTGTGGCATGTGGAAAAGGATTACTCAATGGTTAATGGCCTCAAGACATTATGGCGAGAAGATAAATAAAAAGGTTTCTCTACAGAACCGGCTTGTCTCATTCATCAACCCAATAAAACCAAAAATGGTATCAAAATCACTTTTATTTACCCAATAAAAGACAGAAACACTTGATTTGGCATTTATAAGAAATCCTTAAACAGCAATTATGGAAAAATATAGTAGAATATTGATTTGACAATAAAACGCCATCGCTTAACTTCACATAGTTTCATAAAGTCATAAATACACAGTTGTGTTTGGCGTTATTTTTGATGTGTTATCCTCTTATTATTTATGCTTGAAAACAATTCCGAAGAAATAACATGTTTGTTGCCTACTGAAGATCACCAGTCTTATAAAAAATATTTTCTATTTGGACCGCGCTCGAAGTTAGCTACTTTTAAACTAAGGACACCACGTGACCATTCATGCTTTTAACTCATTCACGTCATCCGCTCTGAAGTCGATGTCTGCTTTGGCAGGAATACCAAGCGTTCTTAATTATTTGTTTAACAAGAATGAACATTTTATGGTTGATTAACATGTATTAATGCCCCTAAAGATAGTGCTGAAAATTGTCTAAGCTTAGACTAAGGTATAAACTTTTTACAGAAACTATGATCAAATACCCTAAACGGAGGTCAGATATTGTTAGATATATTTGACATAAGAAAATTATTGGATACCACCTTTAATATATAAAGTAAACGGTATGTAAAGCACCAATTTGTTTATAAGGTTTAATCACCAACTGAAAATTTTCCATTAAACTGACGCGTGTTCATAAGATACGTTTACTCTCCATACCTTTACCATAACAAATCAAGTTACGCTGAGTCTTAACTGTGTCAACTTTATATATTTAATATTTTCCTTCTTAGATGTGCACTATCTGAATAAACGTTAAATGATCATCGGGACTGCGGTTTTAGTAAAATTGTGCCAAAGTGGAATACATAAAACTTCCTATTCATCTAACCGCTGCTTAACCAACCCATATTTTTTTACACATGTCTAGATAAAAGCCAAAACTTTATCTTAAAGATAATGAAGAAAGTGTAAAAAGGATCGATGCCTTTGTAGCGACACAATATGCCTGAATACTACCTGCATGCCACATATAAGATAATAGTCTTTACTTACCAGATCAGTAAATAAATAACGGGATTAATAGATCGTCAACTGCAAGGTTCATGCCTTGAAATATGATTTTAATGGTTTTGGCTATGCATATAGATATTACAAGGTTAAAAAGGTCTGTCAAGTAAAGCCATCATAAACAACCGTGTAATGGTCGGAACTCATTTGTTGTCTGTAAATGTGAAAATATATCTTTTTGATGGTTTGATAAATTCTTTTTAACTTTGACGGAAATTGAATCTGGTAACTGGCACTTATTAACCTTTCTCTATGATAAGTTTATGCACTTTATTATTTACACCTGGTTTTTCTTTATATGGTATATGATTGTAGAGATATGATTAGGTGGACAAAATAAAACTGAGTATGTATGCAAATCTTTAGCAGTTGTTTTTAAAAAATTGTAAAAGCCCACCTGGTAACAGATCAGCTATATTTTTATCTGCCAGCAATGGGCAACAATTCATTGGTGAAACTTAATTTACCTGTTCACCTCCGTATGATATTTGTAATAATACTATGTATTAATTACCATGCTAAATGTATCTTGGCACTGTACAGTCACTCACAGACCGGTAATCGACAAATTATGTTTAAATATTGTTTTATGTTTTCCCTATGTCACATTATATATGCTGAATGTAGCAATAAACAATCAACGGAAAATCTCATTGTCTGTACGCCATTCTGCCAATCAGTCGATAATTACAAGATTAATAAGGAGGTTGGAGAGTCCAGCAACAGTGATATTATGGTGTATCTGTACTCAAAAAAGTAGTTAATAATTGCACAAATTATGTTATTTATTCGTTTTCATGTAAATAAAGCGATGCATTCTTTGTGCAACGCAATACTCCGTTTATACAACAACCGAAATCATATTTGAGAATCTATATTCATCAATCTCTGAACTGTCGTGACAGTACCTAATTTTAGTTAACATATTAATCAAAAACAAAAATGAATAAAACGAGAGAGAGAGGGAGAGAGAGAGAGAGGGGGAGAGAGAGAGAGAGAGAGAGAGAGTGAGAGAGAGAGAGAGAGAGAGAGAGAGAGAGAGAGAGAGAGGGAGAGAAGACCGTTGTATACGGTTTCTCTTCTAGTCTCGTCCATCACCTTAATACTGGTTTCAATAGACGGCACATTAATCACATTTTCCTCTTAAAGACTGATGCACATTATTTTGCAATAAGTAACCATTTTAACCAAAAGTGGGTGAAGCAACCGTAAACACATAACATTATGCAGAACATAGTAACATAATGAAGAAGGTCAAAGACATTTGACCTTTTTATTGAGCTGAGTGTTAGCTGAATAGCAGTTATATATGCATGTATTGTGTGTATAAGAAAATCTAAACTTTCTACAACCTTTCCTGAGATTTATTGCAGATAAAAATTATAAGTTGCCATAATCCAGCATTTCTATAGAAAGGGTTCTTGTCTTTTGAACCAAACAGCAAACATATTTTATATACAGACGGTCTATTATACAAAGTTGAGTTGAGTCCAACATAACCAGTAACAAAATCAGAGAAGCTATATATTGCCTCACACATGACTTAACTTCACTATACATATTCTTTAGTACACGTAGCATCTCTTTCCTTTAATACCAATTTTATGTAATTTAAACAACAGTAACTTCCTATTAATACCATCGAAACATTTTTTTCGGATCAATCATACCTATATATAATCGTTTATTATTAAAGATATAATGTTGAACAATAGATTGTAAAGCAAACATTGCATCAACGGTCGATTGACTTTTTCTAAAACCATACTAATAATCACCTATCTTTGAATAGGTCTCAGTGTATGTATTAATTCTATTCTTTAAAACTGAGGTAAACAATTTTGCAAAAACACTTAATAAGGTTATACCACGGTAATTATTAGGGTCATTCTTTTCCCCCTTTTTATGTAAGGGGACAATTATACCCTTTGTCCATTCTTCCGGAAAACATCCCGAATCAAATATCGCGTTAAAAATATCGCATAAATGTCCAGCAATAATATCTTTGCTTTCAATAAAATATTCATTAATAAGCCCATCAATATTATTGGCTTTACAGCGGTGCGGTTTAAATTATTAATAGCTAAAATCACTTCCTCAACCGTAATCTTTCTGTTATAACTTTCATTATCAGAACAATTGTTAAATCATATTCGTTACAAAAAGCGCATCCGCATCTTCATTTTGACTTTTGAAAATATCATTTTCTAAGTTTGAAAAGTAATTATAGAACTGATTTAATGATAAACCTCCTTCAACTTTTCTTTTTGGCTTTTTAAAATGCGTCCAAAATTGTTTAGGCTTGCAGAACTTAAGCTTTTCGATATTACATATTTTTCTTCTCGAAAAAGACGCTTTTTTTCGAATTAGGCATTTATACTCTTTTTTACGATTACATAAAGAAAACTTTATTTGCATGTAAATAACAATTTCTCGCATCATTACAGTCTTTATCAAACCACTCTTTGAGACTGGCTAACGGTAAATCCAAAAAACTGTTGGAAGGTTACCGTGTTAAGGATAGTTTGTGTAAATCTTAAAAATCATACCTGCTACACGATGACTGGTAATGATTGAAATTCCTTGTTATATCTGCCACTGTAAACTAAGTTTCTGCAAGTTTGTGTGGTTTTGCATGTTTAAAGTGGTCTGTTGCCATAACCAATCTTATTTTTTTATTCAATAATCAGTACGTGTATTGTGGGTAGGTAGTGGAAGAATGATAAAATCACTAACGCGACCTCTCATTTTATTAAAAGTTAAGAAGGCCGTGTTAACAAGTTCTCAAAAACTGTTACAACAACAAGTAAAAACTGAAACACTTTAATCAGCGTTAATTGATAAACGAAATTGTTGTTCATTTAATCAGCTAATTAAATAATAATCGATTAACCTCTTCTCTAAATTACGTGACATCCTGATTGCCGATTATTGGCGATAAAACTCGCGCCCAAATCTTCGCGAGTTTCACGGTAGGTGTGAAAATCACTATTGTTGCCGTTTTGCATCTTATAGCAATTTAAAGTTTGAGATAGACCAACTGATTTCAACAGTTTTATACGTGTAGGGACAAAGAATTTAGTTTGATATAACCGATAATTTGACACATCCGAATTTGAGTTAAGCGGAGTCAACTATATAGGAACTATAGGAAAAAAACGGGACCGTAGAAAACAGTTTGACATAACCGGAAATTTGAGATAACCGATTTTGAGATTACGAGAGTTGACTGTATACACAAGCAAAAGAGAAACCGAAAAAATACACGTCCATTGCTTACACCGGAACAGAGCCCAGAGAAGACGTTTGGTCTTGTACACCAAGTAAGGCTGAAGTATGTGCTTATACTAGAATAAACGACACTTTAACAGCAAGTTTGATGGCTTCCATCATATACAAGCTTATATAAGCTTATACAAGCTTAAATGGGAAAAACCTGTACGCCATCCAGGCGAAATTAATTATGAGTTTTCTACAACATCTGGTCGTCACATCAATCAGCCCAATTATTACTTTATAATAATATTCTGCCAACAATGATTGATACTCTTCATATCGCAATTAGAGGCAGTCTTTAACCAAAAATTGACGACATGTTGATATAAAGAAGACAGGATATTTAAATAATTGTTATTTTTAAATTACTGGGTAAGTAATACAAACACAATGTAGACAAGACATACGAATTTTCTCTTAGAAAGGCTACATCATCTATATAAGATACAAATATGAGACTTGTATGAGTATTACTTACAGAATATGGGCTTTACTAAAACTGCACTTATTATGTTCATTGAGAAAAAAGAGTAAAAGAATTTGTAAGTGTGAATAACACTGTTTCATTCCTTAGGCAACATAACAACAGGTAAGAACAACACCTATTTAACCAATGTCGTAGCTTTAAGTACTATCTCATTTCCATTATGAATAATAAATGTTTGCGAACTGATTATGTTAAAAACTGATTACATGGGTAAGTGAATAAGTAAGTAAGTAAGTGGATAACACGTTTTGATTCCTAGGGCAACACAATTTTCAGGTGTGAACAATGTATACCTAGCCAATGCCGTACAAAGTCTTCAAAACGAAGTACGACTTAGAAGTGCTACTAATTCACCAACATTCGCTTAAACACGGGAAATAACAAACTTTTATTGCAGTTGATTACCATAACCATTACCGAGGAAAACTTACACAAATATCTAACAGAGTGTTCATGCAAAAGTTTGTGATAATTAGTGTAGTCTGTCCAAATCTATAACAAACGCGCCACTAATAGTTGCCATATTCGTTCACCTTTCATTGCGCCGCATATATTCTTCAAATTATTTACCCTTCTCATCAATCCAGTTAGTGTATACAGGTTTAACAACATGTCTTTTATTAGTACATATATACAGCGGTCATTGAGAAACAAATTCCACAATTAATAACGCATTGTGTGTAATGGCTATGTGTTTTAAATGGGTCTTCAGTAAAAAGCCAGCAACACATCTTGGAACAAAGATAATTTTATTTTTATAAACAGGTTTCAAATTACAACCACATAAAGACTGAACACTCAGAACACTGCATCATGTATCTAAATATCAAACGCTGTTTCAAATAAATTTATTCCTTATATGTATAACATTCGCCTATCGTGCAAAACACAAGGTTGGTGATATTTTCGTATCTTAAATAAAGATATTAATTGTAATATAATGATATAATCACAAATATTGCATTAAAACGCTTGTCATTTTATCATTTACATTAAAGGTTCAAAGAACTAAACGGTCTTGTAGAATATGAGAAATCCACACTTATTTATGTTAATAACTGTTATACAGAATATAACAGTTAAAACTACAATGTTATAACAAAACCTTCCAGAACATTCTAGAAATTCCCCAAGCATTTGACAAAAAACAATACACAGTTTGTTGTGAAAATATGGGTGTTCTTAAACAGTATGCTAAAACTTATAAAGCCATTTATTGTTAGAGCTTTAAAATCACACATGCAAAATATTTTTTTCTAGTTCTACTTTTAACATAAAATTACATTGGCACAATGAATGTAGGTGTGCAGTGTATGGAGTTCCCTGTTCGTTAAATCATTTGAACAGGTTTGTTAAAATGTTTTGTGAGACCAGAACTACCATTAACACGGATTCTAAATGTTTTAGAGCTTGCGAGGGTCTCCACCTTGCCTGGATCCAGGGTGGTGTCGTAGATACATTGAAGCGCCTAATGATACCCTGTCAAAAAGTGTGAATGCTAAAACAAAATCTAGTTACGCCTCTAAACAAGTACAGATAGGAATGTCGAGGAGACCTTCACGTTTCAGATTTTAGTTTATAATTGTTTTCCGTTGAGTGACATCTTCAGTTTGTTGACTAGCTTGTTGACGATTATTGAAACTGGAAAATCGCGAAATTAGAACATTAATATGATTGTCCAGCTAACAAAGTTTTAATCGAAAAGATGTAAGATGAAGAAACTGTTCTGGTCTTCATTTTGAATCAACACAATACTGAACCAAGTTTATTCCATCTAGAAAAAAAATGAAACCAAACACAATACCCATCACGACATAACCAACGACACCAACATACAATGCTGATTTTCTAGTGTCCTGGGCGCAAACTAATGTGCGTTTGTATGCGCCTGTTGCTTTAGCTTCAATGGTGAGGTTTTTTGAGATCTCTTCAGCAATTTCAATCGCTTCTTTTATTGCTTCGGGTGTGCTCGCGCTAAGGTTATGGCAAACGACGCTAACTGGTTCAAAAGTAGTGACGGCGGCTACAGTAGTAGTAGCAATAGCAGAAGTGGTGGTGGCAGGAACTGTTGTGGTTGTTGCAGGCGTAGTAGTAGTAGTTGTGACGGGTGGAGTAGTGCTAATCACTGTAATGATATATCTTTATTCCTTTCATAAACAATAAAGTATTAAACAAAATATTTGTAACCGAGACTAACACAACTAACCATACTATATAAGCTATAGCAGAAATCCGAATTTGTGTTAGCTAGACATAACACATTCAGTGATTAAATTAAGAGTCTGGCCCGTCTTAGGATATTTAAAATCCCACGTCTGATTCGGAGACTCAAAAACCGCCATTTAATTTTTAAAAAAAAAATGACAATGTCCACGATAATCATAACGCATATCAAAGTTTTAAATAGCTCCAGACAAATGTACAATTATGAAAGTATATCGCATATGTTACAAAAATAAGATAAAGACGAACATAATTATATGAGTTTTATAAACAATCATTCGGCAAAAGGAGAGACTGTCCTGCTTTAAAAGGTTATTGGAGCGCTCTAAGCTTGCACTGCCTAAGGGGTTTCCTCAAAGGCAAAAAATGTCAATGAGGAGAAACAAAATCACAATTTATAAACAAAATAATAATAATAATGATGATGATGATGATGATGATGATGATGATGATGATGATGATGATGATGATGATGATGATAATAATAATAATAATAATAATAAAAATAATAATAATAATAATAATAATAATAATAATAATAATAATAATAATAATAATAATAATAATAATAACAATAATAATAATAATAACAATAACAATTAACGTTTTAAGTCTGTATGTGATAAAAAGCCAGTGCAAAACTGTCGATCGTTTTAAACCATATCGTCATAAAAAACAATGGTGATGTCATTTTAAACTTGGATGTACAAACAAACTCTTATATTCCAGGAAAACATGAATACAATTAATTAAAACATATTTTACTTTTATAATGGAATGTTAATTTTTAATTCTCATGTGACGTACATGTAACCCTAAATGCTACGGTCGATAATTTCAATATTACCCTGTGTCATAAAATGCATCAACACTTAATCATATAGAGATCGTGTACATGTTAAAATATAACTCATGATATTTCCAAGTCTAGGTCAATAAGCGTTTATTAACCGAATTGTTCTGCCAGTCATTCGTAATTCAGCGATAAATAAAACCAGCAGCGACAGATTCCGACGATGTTAAGGACTCGGCAAACACTGTGGTGGTATTTAGGATGGTGATTGTAAATCGTTCTCATTACTTCTAACAAGTTATTAAGTTTTTATTAGCATTGCTACAGTATAATTCCATTTCCTTATCATCTGAAAAGTAGACAAAGTCAGCAATCCACATGAAAACATATACTTTTGAAAGTGAAAAAAGTACAATATTCAACCTTTTATTGGCAACTAACAATTCCAGCTTTATACTTAAAACACGAAGAAACAACTTTCAAGCGTATAACTGTAACAAGAATATCTAATAATACAAGACCTACCATAACCTTTGCGTACCATATATTATTTTAATAACGATGGAGAACAGTAGAAAGAAAAAACGATCATACTGTTCCTTGTCATAAGACACAAATAGGGGTTAAAAGAAATGAACACATGGTTATGATAATAATTTCAACACTACAAAGGCTCAAACATAAATGTTAAATAAGCAAAAAGCTCACAGATGAGACATAAAGCGCATTGAAAAAACAACAACAAAAACAAACAAACAAACAACAATTACCGCCTTGAAACGGACAGCAGTCGGCAAAGAGCCCGACTGGACTGCTTTAGCCTGGTTTACGGGGCACTATAACCTTGTACTTTCTCGTTTTCGAAGCATTACAACTTTATATTTTCTTGTTTTCTAAATGATATGAGCATATAAACATAATTCAATCAAAGACAGACAACTGACAGTAACAAAAACATCTGAAGTGAAAATACTAATAGTAATAATAAATACAAAGAATGCAATTAATTTATTGTTGGACTCATTCTATCGATATTTGAAGGGTAGGGAGCTGCTTACCAGTTACCTACATTCTGAGTGTATTATGACACATTGAAATCACACATAACCAGTAAAGCTCATTACCGTCGTGAGAATAGTCGATCTACAGTCGGTATGTCCGTATTCTTATTGTCTTTATGTACTTAATCCATTTATCCAATTATGGTTATTGTAATATATGTTAATACATTTCTAATAAATGATACATAATATATTCAGTCGGTAATATCGCTGAATATAAACAAAACCGAAAGGGGTGTCATTTCAATGCCGCGAATAATAATTTTCGTTAGCTTATTTCAATGAAATCATATAAAGTCATTTTTATATCTTATTTATCTGTTTTACCCGGGTAATACTGAATGTAATTAGTCATTAACGATTGGTGACTCATCTCCTCTACAAACAAAAGTTGCCACAGAAGCGAGGGAGGCATGTTACCAAAGGACCTACCACATGAGGGCAGATTTCCGGTCCAAACCCCGCCGATTAGAGATGAAGTTAGGTCACCTTCCAAATGGATATACGGATCGTCACAAGCAAACTCGTAGAAGCAGGCCGTATGGGAGACAACATGGGCAGAAGTCAACACCGGAGTATAAATCGTAGTCATACCTAGGTGAAGAAAAAAGATAGGGTTTGAAAAGCAACTAATTTTTGCTTTTTATTTTTTTTGACAATATGCATATAGACTATATCCAATTTATTTCTTTCCAAAACTACGCTTGAATTTAAATTATAAACTTAGGCGGGTCACACTTGTTTACACTGTCTCTATGCAGTGTTCCGTCATGAGCAATTGTTAACAGCTCGGAAATCTGAGTAGTCATCGTGGTGAAACTTTAAACTATGGTTGATGACTTTTGTCAAGGGGCTTCGCTAAAGTTTTTCATAACTCTCTTTCTCGCTCTCTCTCTCTCTCTCTCTCTCTCTCTCTCTCTCTCTCATACACACAAGCGCGCGCACGCACGCACACCCGCAGACGCACGCACGCAAACACACACACACACACACACACACACACACATATACACACACATAAATAGACACACACACACGCGTAAGTATACATATCTATACATCTATACATATATATGACAATGGTATATTGTATTCTTGTTTATTTTTATAGTTATTTAACAGTTGAGAGTTGGAATTTTTTATCTGATAAATTATATGTATGCGTGTTCTCTGTATTAACTACTGTTAATTCGAAATACGATATTATATAATGTCTACGTTTGTGTCCAACGTGTTTTTGTCGATATAAAAATAATAATCTTATTTAAAGGAAATCGACATTATTGTAATTCTACAGTTTTCAGAATATATATAATCTTACATTTAAGATATAACATTTAGACAAGATGCAAAACGGATAATGCAAAATGTAAATGATGTAAAGGCAAATTGCTGAATCTATTTTTAATTCACTTTTAGCCGAAGTATTCAGCATGTTGTTTTATTTGCATGGAATGTCCGTGGTTGCCATGCGTCAAATAATGAAATATGAACATGGCGCCATTTGACGCTTTGCATCAATGTTCTTCTTGTTTAACATATTACCAGAGAACCGAAGGAACCAGGATGCCAAAGATTGTGAAATGTGGTAAGATTATGCAAACAGTTTCGATAATGGACAATGTCACCGGTAACCCCACGTTAAGCCGCAACAATATATTCGAAAAAAAAATCGATATGACTGACATCTGAAATCAGACAAAAAGTCAACTGGAATCTCAAGCTTAAAGCTTGTTGATAATGTTTATTTCTGTTGATTTTCTGATTTTTTTGTTACTTACCTTTGTATATGACGACATGCACATTTGCCCCGGTAACGCAATTACCTGTCGAAGCACGTGCGATACATCGTACATACGACGACGACAAGTGAAACACTGGATGCCACATTCGCAATATTTGGGTGGCGTTATTGCTAGCAAACACCAGACCCCCTAGATAGTAGCCCGTATCCACTGATGTTGTATCAACCATGGCCGCACCAATGCCATCAAAGTAATACCCGGGAAGGGAACCGGTTGTAGACTCGACCTGCAATCCAAGAAACTTGTTTCCATTCTTTTTTTCTTTTTCTACTACTATCACTGATATTACTACAACAACTGCTGCTGCTTCTACTACTACTACTACTACTACTACTACTACTACTACTACTACTACTACTACTACTACTACTACTACTACTGCCACAACTACAACTTCTACTACTACTACTACTACTACTACTACAACTACAAGTTCTACTACTACTACTACTACTACTATTACAAAAACAACTACAACAACTACTGCTATTTTTACTACTTATAATAATATTGTTCCAACTACTACTACTACTACTACTACTACTACTACTACTACTACTACTACTACTACTACCACTACTACTACTATTACTTCTACTACAGCAACAACAATAACAACAACTACTACTACTATTACTACTTCTGTTTATTTAATGATAAAAGTAGGTACGTGCCTGTTCGGATCTGTGTTAAGACAAGGTGACTAGGTCTCTCGCTAGGTTTCATTCGTTAGGAATGCTATCACAGTGAATACATTTCTTAAATTTGCTACCAGGGAACATCTACATCGATCTGTGTTAATATTTTAAACAATATTGACTCATACAAGCCGCGTATCGCACCCATTGTTATGTGATATATGCCAGCTAATGTAGTGCGTTAAATTTTGTTTTTATGTCTTTTCATACTATATATACTGTAAAACGTCTTTATAGTTTTTGCATTACATACCCTGACGACTATGAGGTCCTTGTCATGGTTAAAAGGAGACGTTATGTTCATTTCATGGGAGGAAGCATCACTTTGGATGCTGTGAGGAACAGAGTTTTCAAACATGATATCCGACTCGAGGCACGCCCACATCCGTATTGTCACATTAGCAGTGAAGTATTCACAGTTGCTGGAAGTCCGTATGGCTCCCCATCCCTCGCAAAAAGAGAAAACTGAAATCGTAACCGTTGTATTTGCTATTTTATACCATGTTTCAGAATTACTGTTGTTTTTACATTTGACTTGAATGTGAATACTTTCGTCCTGTGCCTTTTCAAATATCGCCGTTAAATATGTCAGATATAAAAGTATACTATAGTATAGTATAAAATATATATATATTCATGCCATTTTTGGGCTTTGTATTTGGTATTTTTCTGTGTTGAGACGTTACATGTTTATGTATCAGCAATAAACTTCGTGCTTATGATAAATGAAATACTAAGATGAACCTGTCCGAGCCGTGCTATAAAATATAATCGGAAAGTGAGAGTAGATTTCTTACCCTATGTTCCTTGCAATAAATATCAGCAGAAGCACATTTGGTGCGTTAATTCTGTGATGTAGCCAAATCGGTATTTCAAAAAAGTACATTTTAAGGATAATCCTTTAAAATGAGTATATAGGAAATCTGTAGCATGCTGTTTTGTAAACAGTGCAAGTTTGTGTACTACATCAATGTAGGATTACATGTGTATAACGCTATATTATGTTAGAAGTTTCCTTTGTTCGGCACTTTGGGATATATGAACCAAATATTATTCGTGCTATGTCATGACACGTTTCAAATTTGCATATTGTTGTAGTTTTTCTTTGTCTAACTGGAGCAATGTCAGTTTACAAATAAAAAACTGATATAAAATAAGACCCCAATAGGTTCGAAACTAAAACATACGCTTAGTTCATTTCAATCCGTACCAGGGTTATTTATTTATGTTTTTATATGTTTAATTTTTTTCCTACGGACAACTAATTTGGTTTTAAAATGTGCATGCGTTTAAAACAACAATTAAACAAGGCTACTCAGAAGGGAACGTAAACATCCATCAAAAAGAATAAAGATATCGCCTTGGTGATGGAAGAAGAAAAGTATGTTTTTTATGTAACGAATAAAACACGTGATAGAGAAGAATGGAAGTCCCTTAGCAAAATCATTTTTAAAAGGACTCTATCTTAATTACTTATTTACTATCTGTCTTTCTATTTTGTGTGCAAGTGTTGTGAACCAAATTAAGTTTTATGTCCGTTGAAGTTCGTAAGAATTGTATTTGCGCAACTTCCATTTAGAGAAATTCGAATTAATTCGTATACACATTCTCCATTCAATTTCGCTTCATAGTCTATACATCATCAAAAGTGTTAGTATCCTTAATAAGTTAATTATCGACATACATGGGCCATTTTAGCATTTTTATAAAGATCATGATCACTTTACTTTGTGGTAGGTCGCTTTCAATGTCAACGGTGCTATTGAAAAGATACATACCTTGATGGGTATAATTAATAGCTTACCGCTTGCATACGTCCATATCCGCAGGTCACTTGAACTGACACCGTACATGGTTCCACCACCGTTCGATTGACATTCGGTGTCTGAGCCTAAAAACAAAATGTGTCCCAATTGTGTTTTGTTTGCAAATTGATACCAAAAGCTGCTTCAATGCAAAACAATAATATTTTAGTAAACAGTTTAAATGCGCGCGTTTCATAAAAGTTAAGTAAAATATTATAAAGACTGATTGCATTGATAAAATTTCAAATTAATTTGACCGCAAAGAAATCTTGCACGTTAAAATAATTCCCCCCTAGATGTTAGATTCTTTACTTGCAATAAAACTGTAGCCAACCTTAAGCTTCCTAATTTATCTAACAATTAGTTTTTAATTTGTTTTCATTGCGTAATGTCTCGTTTCAAAGAAAAGAGAATGCTTGACTTGAACGTCTCAAAGTACGAAAAAAGGAACCTTGTATAGTAATGAGACATTATTCTGGTTAAGCTGCTTAAATAATATTTCTGTAATATGAGTATATTATATTGCGCAAAAATTCTGACAATATTTTTATATACTAGTTGCTACGGTTAAAAGATACATAAAACACAAACAAAATAACAACATCTAATAATGTACCCTGTGCCTGTGAGAACCAGCCAGTTGGTGTCAGTCCTGTTAGCTGCAACTGAACCACGGTAAACACCGGAACCACACCCAATGAATGATTTACCTGATAGGCCTCTGAAATATATAGTACATGTTCGAGAACGAATATCCTTTCTCTTTAATGTTACGGTTAACGACAGATTAAAGGCTCATAAATGCCGTATTTACATTGTTCGCTAGTGATGTTAATTATTAAAGTGAAGAACTGAAATGAAAAAAGGTTAAACGTAACCAAGTATTGTTTAACTATTTGACATATTTGCTATTAAATACTCATTTTGTTTTGTATAATCTATCAATATATGCGTTCTATGATGCTTATAGGTAATTATGTGGCCCCAGTCCCAGGGAATCATCGGATTACTTTTTGTGTGTTTAATTTTGGATAAGTTTATATTCCCTCCACTAAATATATCGCAGTGAATTAAAATAGATGTTGAACATAAATCAAGTAAGCCAAATGATTTTATGAGGAATGCATCAGAATAAATTTACACGAGTTAATCTTTTAATTTGATGTTTTAAGAAAATTCACTTGCATGGACAATTGGTAAATGTTTACATGTGCTGCTGATAAACAATGACACCTCTCAACAGCAACATTTAGAGGCACAGGAAACTGTTGTTGCTGACAGGTGTTGATGTACAGAGGTGATTATTTGTGCTAAGTTTAAATACCCTATATGAAACAATAGTTTAAGCTAACTTTACTTTCTGAATGTTTTAATATTATCAAAATCGTAGTATTTCCGATGTTCAGAATGTAAATAACGTTTACTGAAATGTAAGAAACAGAAGTGCATACAAAGTTACAAAGTGCGTTATAAAGTTTAGAAATAATCCTTATTAGTAGAATCTAGTCTTAATCTAAATAAAAACAAATCAATTAAGTAAGCTAAGTAAATGAAACTGAGCACTAAAATTTAAATGTAAAAAATACATTAACTTTTACGTCACCATAAAGTCGAAGCTGCAGATAAACAGTTAACAATTATCGACGTTTTGTTTCTTACCAACAAACCAGTAAGTTTTTGTCGATTAAATAAGCACACTTACTTATAAACTGATAGTTGTCTTTCTGATAGCATTTTTGAAACAAGTTTTAATGTGTTTTTCACACTGAACTGGTTACATGTCAAATACGCACTGGATGAGCAGCTATATTAAATCTGTCAACCACGATTTTTTATCAATTTACATAAGAGTGATAATTCTAAAGCAGAGGTTACCACGGCCTTTAAGAACATATTTGAATGGCCGCTTACCTTTACTCAGAGGTGGTGCTGCTCAGAGTTTAAAATGCAATTAAAACTTAAGGGGGAATATAAATTTGAATATCAGCTGCATAGTTCATAAGTGTATAATCTATGTAGATATTGGTTCTAAATATTCATTTAGATTGAGATAGAACCCAACAAATGATTGACATAGGACTTTGTTATATATTATAGTATAGCAAAACAGAATCTTTAGCCTTGGTGAGAAGGGTGCCAACAAGAGGACTTAAAGTCTCCTTGAGGCGGACCAAGTCGTTGCCTATCTTGGACATGACATTTAACGACAAGGAGTAGCTAGGTATACACAACGGGCAACTTTACTGACGTATAAATCTAAAAGGGTGGAGTCAAATATCAATTTTGTCGCTGGCAATGACGTCCATAAGTAGTGCAGATCGGTCGGTCTTTCAAAGAGAATAAGCGAACTCAGACAAGCGTTTAAAGTTTAAGCTGTTCGAACAAAGATTCCATGAGCAAAATTAGTATTATATGATATTTCTGTGCTACATGTATCTTAATCATCTGCAAGATTTTGTTTAATCTCTGTACCAACTTATCACCTACGGCTTATGTAAATGAGGCGATAGATAAGTTTTGACTTAGAAAAGTTTAAGGACAGATGTATGGTATGAAAATGAATAATGAAATTTGAATGTGTACACCAAAGAAAACCGTAGTGGCATACAATAAATGGTAGAACAAACATTAAAAAGATGTAACTGCAGATCATTTCAAGCACTGGAGAAAAATGGTTAGTAATGAAGTATGCACTACGTGTAAATTAACTTTTTGAAGATAAATAAATAAAACTTTTTTCATACCACAGGCCTCTGACCCGTCAGTACAAAGGTTGTATTAACAAAAAACGAAAGATGGTCAATGACTTAAGTAAATTGCATGCAATTACACATAACGATATACGTTATATTAACAGACATGTGCATTCTACAAAAAATAATGAAACGTGAATATTAAAAATAGGAATATATTCATTTTGTTCCAACTGTTGCTTATAGATCTAAACAAATATATGTTCATGTAGTTAGAATGTTTTTTTCTAAGTCTCTCTTTTTTATGAAAATAATAGTTATGAAAATAATGTTTTATAGAGCTATTCTTAAATCGAAGGATTTGTATATGTAGGAAGCTGTTTTTTACTTAAGTATTGTTTTCTGATTTGAGTAATTCAAAGAATTTCACCATTATATGGTGGTTGTAATATTATTGTTTGATATATTGATAAGTGTCATAAGCTGAACATTAAAGTATAAAGTGATATTTATCTTCTAACGCAGGACATATTGTGCATAGTATTTCATGAAATGGGGTAGGAGGTTTTTTTGCCAGCGTCCTGTCTACATATGTAATCTGTGTAAAAAGAGCCTAAATTGTGTTAGTGTTGTACTGAATTTTGTAATATTAACACTATCGAGATATGGCTTATATGACATGTTAATATGAATAAATTCGTGATGGGTCTATATTCGTTTTACCCATTCTTGTTCGAAGCAACCCGTTAAACTTTGTAAAATACGCCATTTATTTAGGTTAATATAGCATATAGCCAACTAAACTGCTTCCAGATGGTTTTATACATGTATATTTTCGCACACTCCTATCCTCACAAAAATTTCCCACTTATTATTCTATACTCTAGAATCTAAAACCAGTCGCCTTACAGAAATTCAATTATTCCGTACCATGTCCATTTACAACAATGTCCTGAGTACATCTTGGTAAAGGTATGCCTGCAGAGCAATCGTCTGATAAAGTATATATGTTAACAAAATGTCAACGATAATAGAGTCACATTTATTTCAAGATAATAATATTTGACTCGCTATCAATTTCTTCAGTCAACTTGTCAAAAATCTCTCTACTGGTACATGCAGGTACATTTTAGCATAACCATAAGTATAAATCATTTTCTAAACATAGATCTTTACCTTCCAACTTTATCATAAACATGGAATCATTGATAAATTTAACACAGCAGTCATCATGGTACAATCTTTCGGCTATAAAGATAATTAGCCCAAACCCCTCATCCTCTGTCCCTTCGAGCAAATTTACGATTATTTGTTCTTTTTAGTATGATATGCCAGAAAGTCTCACAAAACAACAAAATGTCATGCAATTGAAACATATTATATTATATCTTTGTTGGCTTACCATTTTGCCAATAGTCATAACCACATATGGAATAGAGTTTTATTTATTTGCGATGATAAGCTTGATTATGAATTATGACAAATTATACCAATTCTGACTCATGGATAGTTCTAAATATAGCATACTTATTATTACTGTTTACTTATCTTAACCCTTTATTGTTAACATTATGTACTGAATATTATATCGTTTCATGTTTGTGTTGTAACTGTTCTGCCATGTATCTATTGTCCTCATGGGTCTACGACCTACTTGGTTGTATGAATAAACTATCTATCTATATAGTTCAATCAGTCCAGTTGATTTAAAGATTTACATAGTTTCCCATGTATATTTAGTAAACAAAATCGCACATTTTCACCTCAAAAGAATCTTCCTCAGTAAACTTTAACCGATATCTAAAAAAACTTTAAGGAAAGGTCAACACTGTTTTTTATAATATAGCTCTGAAATTTATCTGCATTGTGAACGTTAACCTTGTGAACATATAAGTTTTTTCTTTGTTACAATTTGGCCTTTTCTGTAGTTCTGTACAACCGGCAGTTGCAATTTGGAATTTGACCCTAATAGCTCTTTATATCACTGAAAAGGATTGAAGATAGTTTCAATTCAATCCAAATTGGACTTTGGCCGTGATATGAACACAACAGCTAGCCATATATGTGTATTCAAAATAATAAAACAATCGTACTTAACAAAAGTTTCATTTCTTACAAAGAAACAAAGCGACAAACTGGCCGAAATCTTAATAACCTTTAAGAAATAACAGCCATCCTAATATTTACTTAATATATAAAGAAATGCAATTCTTAGATCACTGGGCAATTGTCTAAAAGTCAAATTCGATGCTGACATGTATGTAATTAAGTTTAAAATGTGACGTATATACTAATTTAAAATTTTTTGTAATTTTATTTTTCACTCACTGTTCACTTTCTCAAAATTATTTATATATTTCTGTGCGCATATGCTATATGAAAAAATCCATGTTGTAGAACAGTGTTGCCTTATTTCACACACACATGAACAATAGTTAAAAGCCTCAATTCAGCGGCCACATCATTGAATTTATGAAGAGTAAATTGGTATATAGTAATATTGGACCATCAGGTTATTGAGCCTCAAGTGTCAGACAAGCGTTAGCAATTATTCAATTCCAGTAATTTTAAGACGTTCGCGGGTCGGAATAAATTAACCATAC